>CAKAOH010036712.1:0-28780 GCA_916701665.1 Sebastiscus tertius | reverse complement strand
CCAGACCAGCAGAGGTTTCCCGTGTCTTGTGAAGTGACGGGGCTCCGCAGAGAGAAACGTTATCGTCTCCGACCAAAACTCCGGCGTCTCCCCCGTTCTCTCCGGCCGCGGTCGGGAGGCCGAGGCGGGAAAAGCCAACACTAGGATCAGCATTGATTCATGGAGAGACCTTGGTCTGGTCAGCTAACATTACTGCCAAGCAGCTGAAATATAGAGTGATATTGTCGTATTGACGTGTGTCTCCTCACTGTTTTGAGTGATGCTCCTTCATGTCTATGTAGAGCGAGCACAAGCGTCAGCAACAGGACGCTGACTTTAGTTGACTTAATGACACAGGTGTCGCTGTTAACAAGACATTTCTGATTCTTCCATAGAGTCCCTTTAACAAATGATGATGATGACGCACGAAGGGGTACGAAACAACACTGTTAATTTGAAAGCCGAGCGGCGCGGAGTCGAGTTTGATACCCAGCTTGTCTTTTGAAAGGTCGACTGTGTGTCAATCGGTCAGCTCAGGAAGAACTGTCCGAAGATTAAAGCTAACACCTGCTAGACTTCTTCATGCTGTTTCTTTTACCTGTTGGACTATATTGGATTTTGTGCTGACTACTGCAGTGCGGTGCAAACCCCAGACTACGGCTCCGTGTGGCCTCTCTCTCTCTCTCTCTTAACGCTGTTACTTCTCTCTAAGGCGAAAAAGGGACACTCACCTCAGCGGGGATGTCGGTCTGGGAGCCGGCGTCGGAGTAGAGCCGAGGGATGGACAGCTCAGAGTTGGCGAGCGAGGGACTGCTGCCCCACAGCTCCTGCTGGGAGCCCGAGTCCAGCTGGAAACTGTCCTTCAACACCGCCAGTTTCTGGATGAACAAACGGGAGATTACATGAGTCAAAACATGAACAATCTGCAGGGAGAAACTGGGACACTGCGGCAGGAAACTGCACCGGGAATACAAATAGGATGTGATTAAGGACACGAAGTAACAACAAAACCTTTGTACTCCAATCTATTGTTTGATCATCTGAGGAACTGAACCTTCTAGGAATCAACTACAGTGTGTCCTACGCACTGTGCAAAGGCATTCAGTGAGAGCTGCTGAGAGCAAAGAGCATCTGCAAAATAACAAAACTGTAAAGTGTAATAGAATATCTCCCCTCCTCTGTGTCTGTGTTTGCTGCATGTTCCCTGTTTGTTCCAGTGATGCAGCAGCGGTGAAGGCTGCCGCAGTCATCCTTTCATCTTTACAGCCGTGATGAATATCTTATATGACTCGGCGGTTCGGTTTTTGAAGCCTGCTGTGGAATGCACCTTATCTTTGCTTTTCAGATGGGGCAGAAAAATAACATACCACCACCTCTAAGATAACGCTACGGCAGTGTTTCAGTGTTCTCATGATGCTGTGTCTCAACTCTTTGTCTCTTTCCTGGGCCTTCATTTCAGCGATGTTTCATTATAAAGCTACACATGGCTGCTGTACAGAGATAATAAACACAAATACATTTATATTTAAAAAGATTTCATTCCACACTGTGTGCTCCTCAGACCTGCGTTTCCTCTCAGCGCTCTGGTAAAGAAAACATTTGGCTCACTGGATGCAGTTTTCTCTCAATGGAGCAGCTGTTAGACTTAATTTATCACTTCCTGTGTGCCAAATACATTTAATACAGTATGCATAAAATCTGTGTACAAAAAGTTTAGGATCTGCAGTTTTATTTATCACAGTCTCTGTAACATCCAACATCACAGAACGGCTTTTTGTGCAATCTGAGCCTCCGTCTGCCACCGATCTTTGCATGTAAACTATTCATTAAATGATGGTGTTTTTGAGAATTGATACAGTATCATAAAACATTATAACGCCATAGTCAAGTGGATCAATATTTTCACTGGTAGTACGCAAGAACCTCGCTAAAAGATCAAACAACTGCACTCCAACAGTCCTTAACTCAAAACCCCAAAATTGCCATTTACTAGAATGGCACTCGGAGAGCGCAGACCTCCGCCAAGCTGCCTGAGTACGATTGCGATTCACCTAAACCGTCGTTGTTACTCTTTCCAACAATCACCTAGTGTGCTTTGGTCGAACTCAACTGTAATTTCACCGAGGTTAAGCATCAGTAGGTGAGACTGGAGAAAATATGATTAAAAAAAGTTATTTATATAAAACGGTCGCTATATTGTGACAGTAGAACATGAAACGGGTAACCTGAAAAAATCATGTTCCTCTGTGTCCTCCGGTGCTCATAACGGCATCTGCAAGATTTCACAGACCGGAGGAAAACAAGCAGTAAGAGCTGATCTGGTTTGCGGTCCATCTGCCGTCTATGAGAGCCGGCTGTCAATCACTCTGAACTCCGACCAAACGGTCAAACTAGGCAGCGCTGATCAAATATGAATCAATATTCTGTTACGTTAATGTCTATTTCTCTCCTCAGATGTTTTCAGAATCATCTTGTAGCACGGTTTAGCTGGAAAAAGTTTGTGAAGCCGCCGCCATTGTGAAATCTGGTGAAGGAACGCAAAGTTCTGGTCACATGACTGGAGCTCAGCCAATAGGAACGCTCTCTCAATGAAATGACCTGTGATTGGTCAAAGTCTCCCGTCACAGGCTAGATGTTCTAAAGCCTGAAAACAGAGCCATGAGGAGGAGCAGAAGTCTAGTTATCTCTCAGAACAATATGCTGAAAGGTTATTATGGGATGTTGCCCAATGATGCCAAAAATATACTGACTACTGCTGCTTTAATGTGAAAAAACACAGAATCTACAGTTGTCACACCCCACACCCCGCTCTCGGCGGGGTCATGCGTCATCAATGCATCATCAGTTACACTATGCATGTGTTATACCCAGAGGTCTGAATGTTCCGGCTGATCGGAATCCTTAAAAACATTCCTGAAGCCGGATCATGATTAGGATCGCCACCAAAATCTAATGGATTGTTCATTGTGCCACATCCTACCCCTCCAAAACATTTCATTCAAATCCATCGCGGACTTTTGGAGTAATCATCCAAACCGACAAACCAACGCTGGTGAAAACATAACTTCCTTCCTATAGGCCTTCGTCCTTAGCGGAGGTAAATATCATTTTATTGCAGACAACAGTTATGTATTACATATACACATCACATTACAGTTTTAATTTTAGAAATAAGATTTGGTTTGGAACGTGACGTCTGAAAGCACCCTCAGTAAGAATACTCCTCTCTCCATCTCTCTAGCTGTCATCTCTCTGGACTCGAAGCAATCAAGCATTCAGAAGAGCAAAAACAACAACAACACACTCACAGCCAGCCGCACAAACATACAGAGATGCACAGCACACAGGGAAACACACACACACACACACACACACACATATATGTGAACATCCCAGACACACAGACTGAGCTGTCAGCTGCAGATGGTACCGGGGGGGGAGGGAAGGAGAGAGACGGGAGAAAGAGACGGAGTCCACAGAGCAGATGATGTATTATTGAACACTTTCTCCTCCCTCTACCTCCAAACCAATCTGAGCCGAACAGATCTGCAGCCAGACTCTCCTGATAATATAAATCTATACATTAAAATGTACGTAAAATGGTTATATAGAAGATTTATAGGCATTAGCTGTTTAATATGCTGTGCAGACATGTTGGTGCCCGGAGCATCAGAGAACATCTGCACTGTTATTACCAACATAAAAACGTTTTACAAGACCGAACCATAAAACTGAACCTTGAGGCATTATAAAGATGATTTATGGTTTATTAGCAAACTAGAAAACAACTAATTGTTGTTTGCCAGTTGTTGCATGAGAGCCAAACACCGTATATCAAACCCATTTCATGCTCCACTCCCCTCCATATACCTGCAGCATGCAAACTCCAAGTCCCATCATGCCACTTTAATACACACTGCTGCAATTGTGGAAATTGACTTAAGAGTTAATACTGCACTGCAATGCTGTCACACACACTGAAAGGACGCTGGCAAAGCAGAGGAGAGTTGGGAGTTTGTAATGTGGAAGACAGGAGTTCAGAAGAGGAGAGAGAGAGAGATTGGCATTCATGCAAATGAAGCATGTTGGAGTTTGAACTTCACGTCCCCATGCATGAAGTTGAGCAGCTTTGCATAGAAGGATCTGCTGCTTTTCTTTGTTTTATATCAGCGGAAATTGTCTGGAAAATATCTTTGGGTTTTAGGACTGTTGGTCGGCCAAAAGACGATATTTGAAGGTGTCATCTTGGGCTCTAATATGGGAAGTTTTCGGTATCTTTTTGACACTTTATAGACAGAATAATTAATCAAAATGATACCTATAGGTGCAGCCGTACATCCTTTAAGTCTTTTCCAAACGCAGACTAGTGGTATCTGAGATACAGATCTGAATATGACGATACGGGGTCATGTAAACAGCATATTCTGCATTCCGAATGGAGCATTTTCCAATTAAGACATGTGGGATATGTTGATATTATTCAGGTTTTAGGAGCATTCTTTGGACATGTATACAACGCATTCAGGTATTTTAATGCCAGTTTGCGACAAGCGGCCTCTCGTCTGTTTACGTCCAGCTCTGTGCGTTGTACACAAACCAACTAGACAGTTTGCAGAGATGCATGCCCAAAAGAAAAGAGAAACTACTTTTAAACATCATGAAAGACTTGGATATCAACAGGCTTTTGGATATGAGCAAATATCGCAACGCCGACCTTTTCAAGAGGGTGGTTGAAGGAATGAAAGAGGGAGGCTGTGTCGGCCACTGGGTATGTTAATCCTAGTATGCACGGCTGCAAAATGCAAAAAACGGATTATTCTGTGCATGTAAACGTAGTCAGTGTCGCCTGAAATATCAGCACTGACAGCTCATGGATGCAACTCCTAACTCCGCATCATCCCCTCAGTGTTTATACCACATGAAGGAAATGGAACCTCATAGATGATGAATGTCACTGTGCCGGCAAATTTGTTTTTTTCACTTTCCAGGAAAAACTCATCTCCTCACAAACACAGCCCTCATCTTCTCCTGAGTGAACTCGACAGGCTGTCATCACAACGGCTGAGGCGCAACACTTAAAACACCACCTGCCTCCCAGCAGCCTCGGCTCCTCTCGGCTAGTCTAGTCGCTAAATCTGGTTTTACTACATCTGCTCCTTTTTTTCTCACGGCGATATAATGTAAAGTGTTTTAACACGCGTAAAAGACTCTCCCGAGAGTCATCGGATGCCCTCATCTCCTCGCCTCACAGCCGTGACTCATACTCTCGTCTACTCATACATTTCCTCTTCCTCACTCTTCGTCACAAATCACTGCCGGCCACAGCTTTGCAAGAGGAGAGTAATGCTGAAACGTCACTGCAAAACGTCCAACTCGGGGTAAATACGCCAGAGCCTTTCAATTCTGGTCCTTCTGGCCACATTTCAATCTATTTAGGTTAAGACAGGGGGCAGCAACCTTTACTATCAAAAGAGACATTTTAGTTAAATCTGAGATTTCCAGAATAAAGTCATAACTTTACGAGAAAAAAAGTCTTAATATTATCAGAATAAAGTCATAACTTTACGGTAAAAAAGTCGTAATATTATCAGAATAAAGTCATAATATAACGAGAATAAAGTCATAATTTTATGAGAATAAAAGTCGTAATATTACGAGAATAAAGTCATAACTTTACGAGAAAAAAAATCAGAATATTACGAGAAAAAAGTCGTAATTTTAGGAGAAAAAAATCATAAAAAAGTCGTAATCATTGAATCATCAAAGGAAGGAAGGAAGAAAGGAAAAATACACAACACATTTGCTAGGAACAGAACAGGCAACCTTTTTTCTAAAGAACACAATACATTTTCCTCCAGGGTTAACTAATGTGATGTGTTGACCTTCCAATCCCACTCATTTACCCCTACGACGTGGTAGCAGATGATTTGACTGCATCTTGTGCTTTGATTAGAGAATAAAGCTTTTTCACTGCACTTCAAGTTGTCCCAACTATACAGCAAAAATGAAACTCTTATTTTGTGTGGAAAGATGCTCATCCTGGTGTGATTTCTGACATGATCCACACGTGGCCGTCGGTATCACATGTCAGCATTTGGATTATCTGTCTCCTCTTTCCTTCGTCTTTTGTGTGTCAAAGAGTTGATACTGGAGCTGATCAACACGCTGCCTTCAGCAACCTTTAAACAATGCTAAGCTTTTACATGGACAACTGTGTTATGTACTTAGGTTTACTCCTCGCGTGTTAGAGTTGGTTTAGACATGGCAGATAAGTGGGATGAGCTGTTGATCTGACCTGCAACTGGTTCTATACACTGTAACCGGCAGCAACGAAACGAGCTGCGACACCAACACGTCACCTCGCCGAGACTTCTCCTTGAGAGAAACTCTTTCCATAATGTTATCAGTAGGGATGCTAATTTTGAAAAATGTTCTTAACCGATAACCGACCCTCGTTAACCGCTTGCAGTGTACGAGCACAACAGACAACTGAGTCTCCAGTTCACCGTCCAGGAGCGTTAACTCAGCAGCTACGATGCTGCGTGTAGTGTCGCGGACATGCAGCCACTTTCCCAGTAAAAGTCTCCACCGCACATTGAGTTTAGTTTGGCAGGTTGTCAGCTGTGTGTCTGCACAGATTAACGATAGCGAGTGTCCAACAAACAGTGTGTGTGTTTGTGCTACGTTAGCAGCTGTAGTTCTGCTGGTAGCTTCGTGCTCGCCGTAGTCACACACATACGGTCCGTCAGCGCAGCGTGACTTCAGTGAGTCTCCATCAGACCGTGTGTGTGTGTGTGGCGTTCTAGCTGTGAACAGACAGGGTGTGTACAGTTTATCTGTCGGTGAATAAATGCTACGAGGCTACATCTCCTCCGCTCAAGCGAGCCATAGACGGGAGCCAACTTCCTGTCCTGTATATGTAACGCCGGGTCTGACTCTCTTAGGTGGACCGGCTTTTCCCCTTAAAGTGACGAGTGTTTCTCAGCTTATTAATTAATTATTAACATTTCTTTTAACCGTTTTAACTGATAATGCTTAATGTTGGTTAACGGTTAAACGGTACATTATTAACATCCCTAGTTGTCAGTCACTTATAATAATGAAAAAAAAGCACTTTTAGTGGACGTAAATGACGATGCCAGCTTGCCCCAATAGCATTATATTGCATCCCGTGAGCAGATGCCGTCTACAGCGCTCTCCCTCAATACTGGACAGTCAGTTAGACACAAAAACGTGTGAAAATAAGGTGCAGGTTAACCTTTAACTCCATATGTGACTATATTTAGTTGCTAAAAACAGAAACTGAACATCAAACTAGAAGTGTTGCTGAGCCCGAGAAGTCTCCATGGAGTTACGGCTCATCTCCCATCTGCTTTCTTTTTAAAAGAGTGACTTTTAGTGTTTGTTCCCTCCGTTACTGTTTACCTGCATGAGTTCCTGTTTCTCCTTCTCCCCGGTACTGATGGCGTCTCGGATGGAGCGGACCTCGCTGAGGATGGTCTGCGCCTCCTGCAGCTTGTAGCCATACGGGCTGTTGGACACCTTCTGGTCAATCCTGAAGGAGAGGGAGGGAGAGAGAGAGAGAGATGAAGGTCAGCTTGGATGATGATGGAAGTAGCAGCAGGGTTTCAGCAGCAGCCAATCATGCTGTCAAAATGTCCCCAGATCACCTCGTTCACCGTCAGCTGCTCTGGACAGATGATCCATTAGCTGCTCTTTTTTAATGTTTACACAAGGAACTGGATCAACCGAGCGTGCAAAACATTACAGCAACACTTTGACTCATTTCCATACAGTTACACAAAGTGTCGAGGGAAAGCTGCCCAGTGTAACCACAGCCTTTTTTTACTGGCAGTCACTCGACAGGCTTCGCTAGAATCGTGGGAAGGCAGAAGAACTCGCTCAAGGGCACTTCGACAGACAGCAGGTGGTGGCGCAGCATTACTCACTCACTTTTCCTCACGCACATCTTCCGAGCTGCTCTTTTTGAGAAGTTAATCTCTCAGGAAGTAATGTCTGGATTTATCTAAATCATGTTTGTGAGCGCTATACTGCGTTAACAAACCTCAGCAACGTATTGATTTAGTGTTTCATTTGGTATCTCTGCGGCCTGTGAACTACACGGTCTTGTTTCTCTACGTCTAGTTCAGGGGTCAGCAACCTTTACTATGTAAAGAGACATTTAGGCAAAAAAAAACAATCTGTCTGGAGCTGCAAAACATGTGAGCATTGTGATGAAGGTAACACAGTATATAGTCTAAGTATATAGTCTATAAGTCTAATGCAGTGAGGGCCAAAGAGACAATGGACTACGGAGTATTAGGGCCACATTGAGGGAAAAACATCTGAGATTTACACAATAAAGTCAGAATATTACGAGAATAAAGTCATAACTTTAGGAGAAAAAAAGCCGCAATATTCCGAGAATAAAGTCATAACTTTACGGGAAAAAAAGCCGCAATATTCCGAGAAAAAAGTCATAACTAGACGAGAAAAAAAAAATATATATTATAGGAATAAAGTCATAACTTTACGGGAAAAAAAGTCATAATATTACGAGAATAAAGTCGTAATATTCCGAGAAAAAGTCGTAATATTACGAGAAAAAGTCGTAATATTACGAGAATAAAGTCGTAATATTACGAGAATAAAGTCAGAACTTTACGAGAAAAAAAAAGTCGTAAACTTACGAGAATAAAGTCATAAATAGACGAGAAAAAAAAGTTGTAATATTACGAGAATAAAGTCATAACTTTAAAAGAAAAAAAGAAAATTACACGTAAAATGACTACTTTATAATATTACAACTTTTTTCTTGTAAACCTATGACTTTATCCTCATAATTTTCCCTCAATGTGGCCCTAATACTCCGTCGTACCGTCGTACCATAGACCTACAACAATGATAAATAAAAATGAAAATGTAAACAAAAAAACAGTCATTCATTTCCATGTTTATAAATCCACAAGGAGCCACTGGAGAGGAGCTGAAGAGACGCAGGTGGCTCCGGAGCTGCAGGTTGCTGACTCCTGGTTTAGGGGCTCATGGTTCTCAAACATGTGCCATTGAGACCAGCAAATATGCAGGTCTTTGTTTTTCCACACATCAAATCGCTGCACTAGCTGATTTCTCTAATTTGTAAACCTCCTCCAGAGGAAATTAAAACCTGCAGACTCACAACACCATGATGGGCTGAATATTAAAAAACTGCGGCGTCAGCATCAAAACTTAATGTCTTATTTTAATATGCAACTGTTTTCAATCTACAATAAACTACAACTCGGAATTGAAGTGTTTTTCAGCCGATCACACACAATGTGTGACAACGTTTAGTCGCTAACCTGTATTTATTTTGATCAGGGTTTCTGCAGGCTTCACAGAGTTAAAGCAAAGATCTTACAAGACTTTTTTAATACCACATAGAAAGCAATTCAACACCTGTTTCCCCATCGTATCTAAAGTCAATTAAAGAACAACTACATTGTGAGTTCGGCGGTGTTAAAACGGGACAGCTGTTCACGTAAAGCAGGAGGTGACTCAGCAACCTTTCGAAAACATTTCGCAGGTATGTGTTTATGCACGGAGCCGGCTCGGTGAGGACATCCTCCTGATCTGTTTGCAATGTTAAATGTTTGCTCAACTTCTGGTTAACACACATTAAATAGTGTTTTTAGCTGTAGGCAGACTGGGAAAGACCCGTCTGCAGGGAGAACAGAGAGAAGAGTCGCTGCAGCAAACAGCCATCAGAGGCAGCAGCAGCTCTGTACGTAGACGCTGTCATCAGCAAGTCATGCATGCATCTGAATAACAGGTCCTTCCACATTCTTCAGAGAGGGACGAGGGGGAGGACAGAGAGAGAGAGAGAGGGAGAAAACAAGGTAGAGAATGAGGAAGTGAGGGGAGGGAGAGAGGCACTTGTCTGTAACAGGCAGAGAGAACAAGTAATCCTCTTTAAGTCCTTCTCAAACACAGAGTGAAAACGCTGTTATGAACCGTTTTATAATTACAATCACAACCACCTCTTTACAATAACGCAGAGAAGAGAGAGATAAGAGATACCAAGCTGAAACATTTAAATTACTACAGGCACATTTTAAAGTGACACTGAAATACACTGCACATTTTAAAGGAGTAAAATAGTGTTGTTGTTGGACTACCAGGTACATTCGTGGTCAAGGGAGCCGTCTTTTACCTCGACAACCAGAGCTCAAGTGTCCTTATCAAAAACACTGTGTGCGTTCCAATACCCATAACTACCCTACAATTTACTACAGATTTAGCACGTCCCAATACATGATATGTCAAATGCAGTATGCCAAAAAACACCAGGATGTCCTACTACATCCTGTCGTATTATTACGAGAATAAAGTCATGATATTATGAGAATAAAGTCATAATATTACGAGAATAAAGTCATAAGTTTACGAGAAAAAAATGTGTATTATTATGTGAATAAAGTCATAATATAATAAAGTAGTAATTTTACGTGTTATTTTCTTTTTTTCTCGGAAAGTTACGACTTTATTCTGTAAATCTCAGATGTTGTTTTCCCTCAATGTGGCCCTAATACTCCGTAGTACATTGTCTCTTTGGCCCTCACTGCATTAGACTTATATACTATATACTTAGACTATAAACTGTGTTACCTTCATCACAATGATCACATGTTTTGCGGCTCCAGACGTTTTTTTTTTTGTTTTTTTGTGCCTAAAATGTCTCTTTTGATTGTAAAGGTTGCCGACCCCTGGTTTAGTGGAGGATATGTCACTAGTGGCGCATCTAGAAAAGGAACAAGAGAGAGAGCACGGACCGATGACAGCCGATGACAGCTTATTGACAGCTCACTGACAGCGAAGTGACATAAGGCGAAATGACAGACAGCACATTGAAGTGTTAGTAGGCTACTGACGTTACATGTTTTTGCAACTCGTGTGTGTAACGTTAATTAATACATTAATATAAACTTATTATAGGCGCAATGTTATGACGAAGTAGTACGTCCTAAATGTAGTCGTACTGCATCCTTCCTCATTTCTTAAACAACTTGTCTTGACGGAGTACAGTATTATGTAAATGAGGTGGATACAGTGTATGAAAGCGGTGCAAACATTTATCATTGTCATCCTGTTTTTTTTATTTATTTCATTCATTTTCTATTCATTTATTTTTATTTTTCTTTCCTGTCTTTTTATCTCGAGCATTTCTTGTTTGGAAAAATCTTTCTTTTGGATATTTTAAAAGTATTGAAGTCTGTTTTAGTTTCCTTTTATAAGCCATCAGGGTTTGTTTTGTTTTATTCTATTATATGCACAAATAGAAAACTAGGACTAAAAGAGCTAATCCCTCCCTGTGTGGGTGCTGAGTGACCTCTTGTAAAAATGATTCACACCTTTATAATATAAAACCTAAATATAACTTTAGTAGTTTTATAATGCCTCTTATCATACAGTAATATAACAACAAGTATATGGACACAAAAGCCCTGCTGATAGCGGACTTTAAGGCCGATACCAATATCAATATTGGAGACTGAATTAGAAAAAAAACGACAGCGACGTATTGACTGAAGTTTGTTTTTAAAAAGGGTTTAGTGTTGCTTATGAGAAATCAAAATATGCTGACTATTAGTATCTAGTAGGTCTCAAGGTCCAAAAACAACTGTTAGACCCTCCCTAACTGGTAACAGTCCACGGCTTTCAGACTCCTGTGACGCAGGCTTTCTATTAAAATCTTCAAGTCCGATCTGATATAAAACCCTGGAACCATCGTCAGGTTTATTCTCTGAGAGTTTAGAGGTCCAACGCTGATGATGGGCGATACGGCCTGGCTCACCGTCGGCGTTCCAGTTCATGCAAAAGGTGCTGGATGGGGTTGAAACAAGGACAAACACAAACTGTTGCCACGAAGTTGGAAGCACACCATTGTCATAAACAGCGGTGTCCAACCTTTCTGGCTTGTGATCCCCTAAAAACAAAGTAATGTCTGTGTGTGAGCCCTCATCACTGGTTGTGTATGTCTACCGGTTGTTTTTGAAGTGATGTAGAATTAAAATGAAATCATCCAAAATGAGCATAACATTGAGGAGCACAAATGTTTTCTCTGCCTTTCTATACTGATAATCATCTTGAAACTAAGGACGTAAGTCGATGCCGAAATTCGGGAAACTTGATGGTACTCGTTTTTTCGTACCGGGGATCAGGGCTCGAGAGACTGACGGACTACTGCTACATTGTGAACAACAAATCTGTGTTGAAATCGACAGGAGGAGAGCTAGTTAATGTTAGCGGGTAGCCGCCGCTGGGCAGCACAGTCCTGCTGGGCTAAATAACGGAACAGCTAACATACGGAGGTTGCATTGAGGTTTACATTATGATGCTTTCAAGCTCTATTCAGTAAAAAGTATTGGGCGAAGGTAAATTCTAGGAATGCACGGATACCGATTCCGATACTGTGCTCATGTACTCATACTCGTAAAACGGCTCCGATACAACGGCACCGATACCACTTTACGGCAGCGTGACGTTAACCTCCCGTCACCATCTTTTGGGTCCTATCGCACGCGCTCACGCTCCTCTTCCACGACCCCGCGGGGCCGGGATCCCACCTCAGCCAGCGCGCCGGCCCTCACTTTCATTGCACCACGGGGTTCTGCTTGCACCCTCTGACTCATGCGTGCGTTAGACTCCTTGGTCCGTGTTTCAAGATGGGTCGGGTGGGTTGCAGACATCGCTGCAGACCCCTGGTGCTTTTTACGTGGGCTGAGCCCCGCCCTGGGGCGCACTAAGGACAGTCCGCCCCGGTGACACTTTGTCCTCGGCCCCTGGAAGCACCTTCGCTCCGAGCCTTTCAAAGCCGACCTAGAGCCGGTCACGGCGCACCGCCTCGTATGCGGGACTCCCCAGCCTGCCGTGTGTCGCTCACACCCTCCAGCTGGCTGTTAACGAGGGGCTTTAGACACAGAGAAGTACTCGTATCGGTACTCAGTATCAGAGAGTACCCAAATGTAAGTACTTGTACTCGGTCTGAAATAAAGTCCCTCGTAAAATTATAATATTATCATGATGTGTTCAAATGAAACTTGAGGCAGATCAGAAGGGTATTTCACTGGTATTGGTATCGACTACTAAATTTCTAGCGTTGTGACATCCCTACCTGAGGTCTGATTTATCGTACGACCAGGTTGGGAACTGCTGGTCTAAAATAATCTTCTCCTTCGTTGGAACTAAGTGATGTAACCCGCAGCTTATGAACAGGGTTGACCACATATCTTTTTGCTTATTATGCTGTCACCTTTTCTGTTCTGCATGACAGAAAACATCACAAAACGCCCTCTTGTGCACCAGTAATTTTGCAAAAATCCTAACAGGAGCAGTCGTTCAGTGTTCAGCTGCATTCCAGTCTAAGCTTATTCGTATCCCTGCAAACAGTGATTGGTTGTTGGATGCCGTCTGATGACTGCAACAGGAGAGGAAAGTCACAGAGGAATGCCGTCCAACCACTCTCAGCCCTCAGCTACTCTTTAATCCTCCTGACACTCTCACTGTGCTTGCAGGAGGCAAGACAAACAGACCGGACATTCCTGTTCAATTCAACATCGACCCCACGGGGGGGGATCTGCATGTCAGCTTTCTAATGTGGTGAAATTCAAAAACAAAACAGCTTCAGACTGAGAATGAATCCCTTTTGAATCTGGTACACCTTGCACTTTCCGACGTTATAATCTGAGGTGTGGAAGAAGGTCACATAGAAGGGGAGTTTCCTTTTAAATGCACATTCTTCAGCTGTTGTTCCACTGGCGTGTTTATAGAGGTGTTAGTGTTTAATGATCGGATGGAATGTGTGATAATGCGTGAGGCAATAACTGAGCTGATAAGCCGCACTCAAGTTTCTAACTTTCTTCCGTTCGACTTCACATTTACAGTTCCAACAGGACAAATTCCAAACAACACTACAGGAAGTCTCGACTCGTCCATCTCTGCTTGGACAACTATATTCCCGTGATGCCTGAGCGATGGTGTCATAGATAAGGATAAGTGACCAATGAAAGCTAGGGTGAGACGAGGCTAGAGCACATTAGAGCGAGCACACGGGAGAGGAAACACGATTCAGACAACGCCGGATCGTTTTAAAAATGTGTGGAGATGCTGTTAACATCTCTGCTCAGAGGAAAGCAAGAAGGAAAAATAGCTCTTCATCTGTCAGCAAACAATAAAAACAGTTGATAAGAGAGTCTCAGGTGTTGAAACCTTTATTCCCTCTCACCTGATCACCTATGTGTTTGTTTTTAATTCAGTCAAAGTGAGTTGTTCTGTTGCTAGGCAACTGAAAGAGCACAAAACATTGATTATGAAACAGGTAGCTCAAATCAAAGCAATCTGATTGGTTCATAGCTGTGATATAATACCCACATACCACTGCTATGAGTATCTAATTCTTTGGTATCACTACGCATCGGAGAACAAAAAAATCCACCTGCTAAACAACATGCAGCGCTACGTAAAGAGGAGGTTCTGCAATGTTGTCCAGAATATGCTTGAATACACCAACCACTGCCTCCGCAGCACCACGACTCAGAAGCTATCGGATGCGGGTCTTGATACGAGAGAGATTATGGCTGTAAGTGGGAACGGAGAAAAGTAGAGCAACATCCTACAACATCCAAAATCCGAGAATAAAGTCATAACTTTACGGGAAGAAAGTCGTAATATTAAAAGGAATAAAGTCATAACTTTACGGGAAGAAAGTCGTAATATTAAAAGGAATAAAGTCATAACTTAACGAGAAAAAAAGTCGGAATATTACGAGAATAAAGTCATAACTTAACGAGAAAAAAAAAGTCGTAACATTACGAGAATAAAGACATAACTTTACGAGAAAAAAAAAGTCGGAATATTACGAGAATAAAGTCATAACTTAACGAGAAAAAAAAACGTAATATTACGAGAATAAAGTCATAACTTAACGAGAAAAAAAAGTCGGAATATTACGAGAATAAAGTCATAACTTAACGAGAAAAAAGTCATAATATTACGAGAATAAAGTCATAACTTTATGAGAAAAAAGTCGGAATATTACGAGAATAAAGTCAGAACTTTACAAGACAAAAAGAAAATAAAATGTAAAATTACTACTTTATAATATTCCGACTTTTTTTCTCGTAAACCTATGACTTTATTCTTGTAATATTATGACATTTTTCTCTAAATCTCAGATGTATTTTTTTCCTCAATGTGGCCCTAATACTCCGTCGTACCATAGACCTACAACAATGATAAATAAAAATGAAAATGTAAACAAAAAACAGTTCTTCATTTCCATTTTTATAAATCCACAGGGAGCTACTGGAGAGGAGCTGAAGAGACGCAGGTTGCTGACCCCTGACCTATAGGAGAACCCTGACGCTCTAGAGCTGCCCTCTCCACCACCTAGTAAACGCGAGCCGAAGATGTTTTGAAGGCAGAAGATATATCTGTGAAGGCAGAGGGGAAGGTCACACGTATACTTGCTATTCAAGTCAGATTCTGACTGTCTTGTTTTGCTCGTCAAATTAAATTAGGAGGGCTGGTGGTAGCGTAAAAGCGCGAGGATCAAATCCCAGAGTCGGCGGTCAACAAATATAAACGCCCTTCAGCAGGAAGGAGAGAGGACGAGCGCATCAGTAGCTGTGTGAGTGAGGACGTCGGGATGCACCACTTACTCTTTGAGGGTCTCAAAGCCTTGTTCTTTGAACTGCAGCTCCTGCTTCATACAGGCCAGGTCCCGCTTCAGCTTGTTCACCTGAGACACAGAGATGAGCTATTAGTTGTGGTATGAAGAACTTTGTCATAAGCTAAATTTAGAATGAATTTAATAATGCGGTCAGGTGGTTTTCCACCAATTAAAGTGCTAAACTTGGGTGACTGGTGTTGGTGCAGGTGACTCTGCTACATATTTGATCCACAGCCAGGAAGAGTAAAAGGATGGAGTAGTGACTTCCTGTTTGAAATGTTCTTTACCTCTGAATGATCAAGCTGTCCTGTTCATAAAATCACCCAAATATCCTCCTGTACACTACTAATATCATTTCATCACAGAATTTGTCTTTAGTTCTTCTCAAGATGAACAACAGGAACATAATTAATTAATAATTATTAATCTTTTGGTCTATAAAATGCCAGAAAATAGCGCAAAATGTCCATTTAGTTTCTAAAAGTCCAAGGTGATGTCTTTAATTGTCTTGTTTTGTCAGTCCACAACCCAAAGATATTCAATTTAATATGATATAAAACAGAGAAAAGCAGGAAAT
Organism: Sebastiscus tertius; assembly: GCA_916701665.1. Taxonomy (NCBI): domain Eukaryota; kingdom Metazoa; phylum Chordata; class Actinopteri; order Perciformes; family Sebastidae; genus Sebastiscus; species Sebastiscus tertius. The sequence continues at coordinate 12,515 of CAKAOH010036712.1, read as the reverse complement.
CTCCATATTCGAGAGGCTGAAAACATCATTTTCTGCCATTTTTTGCATGAAAAATTACTTTAAAGGTCCCATATCGTGCTCATTTTCATTTCATACTTGTATTTTGTGTTTCTACTAGAACATGTTTACATGCTGTAATGTTAAAAAAAACACTTTATTTTTCTCATACTGTCTGTCTGAATATACCTGTATTCACCCTCTGTCTGAAACGCTCCATTTGAGTGCATTTCAACGGAATTGCAACGGAATTGCGTTGCTAGGCAACAGTTTGGGTTCATGATTCTAATTCTAATTCTAATTCTGATTCTGATTCTGATTCTGATTCTGATTCTGATGTTTACTCCCTGTCAGCTGATGTTATTTACATACACTACAACAGGAAATAAACTGGGACACATTTAGAATGTTTAAAACCGTGCAGTGGTCTAAATATTGAATATTTGTGACATCACAAATGGACAGAAATCCTAACGGCTTGTTTCAAACGCACAATTTCTGAATACGGGCTGCATGTATTTCTCCGTATATTGAGCATTTTGATAGTTTAACAGTATTTATATAACACTTAAACCTGCTTTATAATGTAAAAGACATGCTATCTCACTTTTTTCAATATGGGACCTTTAACGATTAATCGATTACTAAAATAGTTGCCGCCAAACTGTCTACTGTATCACGTTGTTAGACGTAAATTGGAACAGCAGAACTAATCTGATAATTATTATTTTCTCAATTAATCCGCTTGGTCTATAAAATGTCAGAAAATAGTGAAAAAAATGTCCATCACAGTGTCTTGATTTTGTCCAACCAAAAGTCCAAAACCTAAAACATATTCTGTTTACTGTCATATAGAGGACTAAGAAGATTAATCTATATTTACATTTTACGGTTTTATTGAGTATACAAGGTAATAAAGCCTCTTTTCCATTTTTCTTTCTTTTTAATATCTGTTCTTTTTTAATTTATTTTATTCCATTTTTTATTTTCTCTTTTAATTAAATGTATTCCATTATATTAAAAAATCTGTCCATATTTTAATATTTTAACTATTTTTTTAATTAATCTTATTTCCATTTTCCCTTTGGTTTTATGTATTAATTTAATTTTATTGTATTAATTCTTTTTTTTTTTCATCTTATTTTCATTTTAATTTATTTTTTTCTGAAGATGCGCTCTGGGAAATCATGATTGTATCTTTTTTTACAGATTATTCAGTGATGAAATGGAGGTTAGTTGTAGCCCTAATGAGATATTGTTGTACGTGTAGTAGATATCAGGTATTATCCAGACCAGGATGAAACAGGAAGGAGACGCTCTTACCCGACTTTTAGCTGTGGTTATTTCTGCTTTTAGGATGTCTGGGTCGTACTTGCTGGACGAGGATGATCTGGAATTCACTGCGGGAAAGAAAAGATAAGAAGAGAACAGAGAGGTGTTAAAGACCGGCACATTATATATTTTTTTCATGTTGATTTTCTCCTTTAATTAAATGTATTTCATTGTATTAAAAAAATATATTTTTCTTAAATTTAATCATATTTATTTTTTTCCATTGATTTTACGTATTTATTTTACCTTTACATTGATTCATTTACTTTTGGTAAAACTTTCATATTTTATTTTATTTTTCATTTTATCCTGTTAATATGTCCTTTCGATTTTTTTCTCCCCAATGTTTTTATTTATTTATTTTATTTTATTTATTATCTCATATTTATAGCAAAAGAGTTGTAATATTACGAGAATAAAGTCATAACTTAACGAGAAAAAAAGTCGGAATATTACGAGAATTAAGTCATAACTTTACGAGAAATAAAAAGTCGTAATATTACGAGAATAAAGTCATAACTTAACGAGAAAAAAAGTCGGAATATTACGAGAATAAAGTCATAACTTTACGAGAGAAAAAAAGTCGTAATATTACAAGAATAAAGTCATAACTTTACGAGAAAAAAAGAAAATGTGGAATAATCCACAGGGATGTAAATGTAAAACAGAACGAGCTACGTCATGTCCGTGGTTTCTCCTCCCGCAGTCGGTACTCACAGCTGGTCTGCGACGTCGACTTGTCCCTCCACGCGTCGTTGAGCTGCCGGTACTCCTGCTGCGCCAGGCGGAGCCTCTGCTCCTTCACCTGGTAAATCTCCTTCTGGGCGCTGAGCGCGTCGCGGGCCACGGCCAGGTAGTCCCGCAGCATGAACTCCTGCTCCCGCTGCCACTGGGCCCGCGGGTCCTCCAGCTGGGTGCTCTCTGGAGAGGAAACACAAGGTGAAGAGGAAGACAATGAGATCCGGAGGAAGAGAGGATTTAGATTGCATTAAAGACACATGTTGGTTTCAGTGTTTGTGTTTAAATCAACAGATGTTTGTGGCCAAATTCCAGTTGGATGTTTTCAAAACATCAGTCAATCAGAGATGAGTTATCAGACTTTATCACGTTACTGGTATTTATTCTGGTTAACCTTAACAATGAATGCATTTTAAGATTTGGCATAACAATGTTGAAGACTGATAAGACACTTCCTGATTATTAGAACTGCTGGATGACCAGCTTCATAGTTTTCTGATCTATGTTTATCTTGCATACTTATGAGTTAATCAGGGACAAGAGCAGGAATGATAAGGGGGGAGAAAATGGAGAATAAAGATGAAGAGATGAGCAGAAAGAATAACAAGTAAGAAGTAACAGATGACGGTGAACTCACTGGTGTTGTGGTCGACATAGTACGCCCCGATGCGGGGATCGTACGCCTCCTCCCAACCGACCGGTAGCTCATCTCCGATGCAGTCGGCAAACGACAGAGGCTTCGTCTGCCTGAAGGGAACACAATCAGAGAACAGATTCAGACACAGAATCACCTCCACCGTGATCAACAAACATCACAGACCTCGTCAGGTGTGCATGAAATATAACACATACACCAACAAGGGATGGTTATTTTCACGGGATTGTGGGTGAACTTCAGGATTTTACAGATTGATTATCAGATGAAAGACCCGGAAGTCGCACATCTATATGTGTATTGACACAAGTGTGCAAGGATAGAGTCACAAAGAAGACTCAGTCCATCCTTGCAGACCTTCGTCACTCTGTTCAGTGAGTTTCTTCCGTCTGGTAGCAGATGCATGACAGTAGATTTAACAATGCATTGTTCCCTGCTGCTGTTTGTCTGTTGAATAACACCATGTAATGTTGTCTGCGTGCTGAACTGGTGTGATGACTGTATTACTGCTGGCTGTGCAGCAAACTGCCCCTCGGGGATAATAAAGATTACCTCACCTTACCTTCCAGGTAGATTACAATGTACCCAAACAGGTGCACATATTTGTGATGTGTGTGTGCACCTCTAATCACGACAAACTCATCTGAACTCTCTAAACTCTCTAAACACTCCCATCAGCTTTCGCCCATCGGACAAAGCATTTCAGGTGTGTGTGTGTGTGTGTGTGTGTGTGTGTGTGTGTGTGTGTGTGTGTGTGTGTGTGTGTGTGTGTGTGTGTGTGTGAGACAACAGAAACCGTGTCATCGCTAATCGTACGATAAGCTGTCCCAAATTTTCACTCCATATTCATACACAATAGCTATAGATATAAAATAGGTAGAACAGATAAAGCATAGTGTTATGTAAATCTAGCGTTATGTGATAATTAATGAGCCGGCGTTTCACAATTCATACCACAACAACGATTGTTGTTCACACAAAAGCAGTTTGAACAACTGCCAATCAAACAATTTGGATGATTATGTCATTATGGAGGAAATGACATTGTCTAAATTCAGTTTCTTAAATGTGTAATCCTCCTGCTCTTCTTCATTTCACTTCATCGTACACGTAAACTGAGTACCTTTGAGTTTTCTTTCTTTTTTTACAGACTTAATAAGCCGTTTCACGACCCTTTCATCTCTGGAACGATTGATAGGTGTCCCTATTTTAACACTAAACTTTGATTGATTAAGCAGAAATAATGTTGATGCATTAACAAGATTATAACTATGATCAGTGTGATTCTTTATAAAATAAATCACTGTTAAAATCACAGAGTTATGAGAATAAATCAGCAGAACTCCAGCTGTGTATGTCCGGGTGCTGAATCCTCGATCAGCGGAGCAGTACACCAAATTAAATGATTTATTAATGAGCACTCATTTTAGGACAGATACCTCAGAAATATACCAAACTCTGCAAATCTATAACTTTCAGTTCATTAAAATGTCATTAGTGGAGTGTTTACATGGACTGCTTTTACATGCACACTAATATTACACTACTTTTATTTCATACGGGGTCATGTAAACAACATATTCTGTTTGGATATTAGGATTTATTCCAAATGGAGCATTTTCATATTAAGACCTGTGGGATATGCTGATATTCTTTGGACATGTATTCATTCAGAATATGCGTCTCAATTGGGGTTTTTTACAGCAGTTTTCGGCACACGGCCTCTTGCCTGTTTACGACCAGCTCTGTGCGTTGGACTCAAACCAACTAGCTGACAGTTTGCAGATGAATGAGAGATGCATGCACAAAAGAAAAGCCCACATTTCTGTTTAGAAGGAGAAACACTCGTACTTTTAAACATTATGAAAGACTTGGATATAAACGGGTTTTTTGAATATACGTAAATATCACAACACTGACCTTTTCAAAAAGGTGGTTGAAGGAATGAAAGAGGGAGGCTGTGTTCGCCACATTATTGAATTTATTCTCGTAGTATTACAACTTTTTTCTCGAAATATTATGACTTTATTTTTGTAATATTCCGACTTTTTTTCTCGTAATATTATGACTTTATTCTCGTAATATTCTGACTTTATTCTGAAAACCTCTGATGTGTTTTCCCTCAGTGTGGTCCTAATACTCCGTAGTACATTGTCTCTTTGGCCCTCACTGCATTAGACTGTTATACTATATACTTAGACTATAAACTGTGTTACCGTCATCACAATGATCAGATGTTTTGCGGCTCCAGACAGATTTTCTTTTTGCCTAAAACGTCTCTTTTGATAGTAAAGGTTGCTGACCTCTGCCCTAGCACGATGCTACCGTTCTTATAAAGTCTGAATAAGTCTAAAAAAATGTCCAAACTAAAACATGGATTCATCGCGGCTCACTGAAAGCAGTTTGAGGAGGCGGTAGGGAGAGAGAGAGTGTGTGAGAGGAGGGGGTGGGTAGTCTGGTGTTTCACTGAGTCCTCTATTCACCTCGAAGGGGGGAGAAGGAGAAAAGGGTGGTGGTGGTGGTGGTGGTTGGTGGGGGGGGGGGGTCTCTCTAGCCGGTCACAATAGGAGGAAACCGGCCCGTGGCATTCCACAAGCAGCGCTGACGCATCGCCTGGAGGTTTCTGGGGCAACCCTCGGCCTTACAGCGGCCTTACCCAGAGTTCACTGCAGCAGCCGGGACGCTGAATTCAACCACTTTGACACAACGGAGTCTGAGTGAGACGGAGATTTGAATCCCAACTGTTGTTGTTTAGTTTCTCCTGCAACAGCAGCTCAAATCACCGTGTAATGACGGGAATGTGTGATACAACGTCGATACGTTATGAAGTGCCTGTCGAGTTTTTAAAACTACTGGTAATTAATATTCATTGGGACTGTAAAACAGAGAACTGTATACAGCTGATAGGATCAAGATAACATCCTTTGTCCTTCTAGTCCCATGTAAAGATTAGACTCCAGAAGACTTTATAATACGAGCTCCATTCATACACCAGAGATAGCATTCAAAGGTAAAACATGAAGTAAAGCAGAACTTCATGTTTTATCGCCGTTTGAGTCACGAACGGGAACATTAGTACGTGTCTAAGAGGTCAACGCTCAATCCAACGGGGACAACAAACAATACTGTGAGTGTGAACAAGATATGCTGAACGTCAAACCCCAGCGTACAGACACTGGGTTGAAATGCACGTTTACTACGTGACAGTGAATAGTTTAATTCTGTAGTTTAGCCAACTCTCGTAACACAATCTAAATCTAAACAATCCAAGACGAGGAGGCTGCTGCTGACAGCACTGATCCTACTATTGATTTTCTTTTAAGGGGACATTTGGGTCATTGTTGCAGATGGCACTCTGAATCAAACCCTGAAAATGTAAAGTATTGCTTTGTTATGAAACTCAAATATAATATCTACACTGGCCTCACTGACAATCATCAACCATCAACACACAAACAATCTTATAAATGTCATAAAGACAACAAAACACACTCCAGTGACTTCCTGTGGATTTTTAAAAATGGAAATGAATAACTGTTTTTTGTTTACATTTTCATTTTTATTTATCATTGTTGTAGGTCTATGGTACGACGGTACGACGGAGTATTAGGACCACTTTGAGGGGAAAAAAAATCTAAGATTTAGAGAATAAAGTTATAATATTATAAAGTAGTAATTTTACATGATATTTTCTTTTTTTCTCGTTAAGTTCTGACTTTATTCGCGTAATGTTACAACTTTTTTCTCGTTATATTACAACTTTTTTCTCGTAATTACGACTTTTTTCTCGCAAAGTTATGACTTTTTTCTCGTAATATTACGACTTTTTTCTCGTAATATGACTTTTTCTCGTTAAGTTACGACTTTATTCTCGTAATATTACGACTTTTTTCTCATAAACTTAGAACTTTATTCTCATACTGTTACGACTTTCTTTTCTCGTTAAGTTATGACATTATTCACGTAATATTACAACTTTTTTTCTCGCTAAATTATGACTTTTTTTCTCGTAATCTTACTACTTTATTCTGTAAATCTCAGATGTTTTTTCCCTCAATGTGGCCCTAATACTCTGTAGTACATTGTCTCTTTGGCCCTCACTGCATTAGACTTATATTCTATATACTTAAACTATAAACTGTGTTACCTTCATCACAATGATCACATGTTTTGCGGCTCCAGACAGATTGTTTGTTTTTGCATAAAATGTCTCTTTAGATAATAAAGGTTTCAGACCCCTGCCCTAAACTGTGTCCAGATCTCCACCAACAGAATCTGAAATATCCCATCAACCACAATGAGAAGCACCTCTCATTGATTTCATGACGGGAGACAACAACGTCCAGCAGAGTAAAGAGCTCTCCTCTCTGTGGCTCTTCTCCTCTGCTGCCTCTTGTGTTTCGTGACTGCAGACACAAACAAACACCGAGCAGCGGCTCGCCGCTGAAGGGAGAAACTGAACTGGGTCCTTTTTCAGCCGATGAATAATGAAAGGGGGCCCGGAGAAGACCCCCTCAGCTCCGCTCTAAATTTAGCTCAGGGAGACGGGGAGGCTTCGGCCAACCGCTGATCCCAGAGAGAGCCGGCTGGTTGGCTGGCTGCGTATCCACATCCCCATTATTTCATTCCTCTCTCTCCTCTCACCCACTAAATCCTGTCATGTAATGGGCGAGCCGAGAGGATTCGCTGCCCGGCTGACCTAAACTCCTCGCTCTCCGTCACCGAAGGACCAGCTTGCAGCGGCGGCGGCCCGGCCTCCATTTCACTGTCAGTCACTCAATAACCACTTGTAGAGCCTCTCACACGCTTCACTGCTGTAGTGGTCGAACTGCCTGCGACGGCTGTGGGAGCCCCTCACTTCCTGGTTTATCAGTTTGAGTCATTTTTTAAGAAAGAAAAGTCTAAATTCTCTGATTGCAGCTTCTTAAATGTGTATATTTTCTGGTTTCTTTCCTCCTCTATGACAGTAAACTGAATATCTTTGAGTTGTGGACAAAAACAAGACATTTGAGGACGTCATCTTGGGCTTTGGGAAACACCGATCGACTGATTTTTCACCATTTTCTGACATTTCTGACATCGACAGATTAATCGACAATGAAAATAAACGTTAGTTGCAGCCTTATATGGTAATAATAAACATATACTGGCTTAATACCACAAGAATGAGCATTAAATACTGCTTGTTTTGTTTACTCACAGGTATTTTTCTCACTTTGTTTTACCTTTTATTTTAACTTTTAGTGTGAAATGTGAAATACAGTAAAGTCTTCTCTAATTGTTTGTTTTCTGTGTGCAACAGTCCAAACACCTATTTACAATTACATATTGCAACGATGTTGTAGGGTTGACTATTGGAGCTTTTACAAAGTGTTTACACAATGAGGTTTTTTGATAATTATGAGTAATGTGGACATAATGACGAAGAACGTAAAAGCAAATAATAGAGCAGCTGGAACATTCTGGTAAGTTCAGAAAATGACATCATTTTACTGTAAAGCAGCCTTTAAAACTGGAAAAAGACAACATTTATGCCGTATTAGGATATTACGATATCCTCAATCTAAGACGATACCTCGTCTCATATCACAATATCGAAATAATATCGATATATTGCCAAGCCACATATACTTTAGTTTTAGTTTTTGGTGGCCCGATGTCATGTCACAGCTACAAGACCAAAGACAACGAGAAGAAGATAACACACAGGTCGAATCCGGTAAATGTAATCCACTTTTTTTGATAAGAGTCGTCAAAAAAATACACAATATACATCTAAACTCCACCAAAACACCTGGGATGGGTTAGTTCTACTACTTTGAGGCTGCTGTTTTTGACATCAGATTGGTATCAAGGTTTTAAGGCAGATTAATTTAGTGTTATTGGTGAAAACATTCACATGCATAGCACACAAAAGCGTGCACATGCACTCCAAAGCATGTTATTTAGTCCTGGTTGGGTCAACCCCGACTACATCCAGGAGAAATACAAATAAAAAGTAGTAAAGTTTTATGTTCTCTGTATTTTTCTTTTCCACAAATTAGACGTAATGTGAACCTCGATCCTCGATCCTCCTACTTACTGTATGTCCAGAGTGGCTAACTCTGTCTTATATAACTGCTAAACCCACCAATTAATAACCAAGTATGGGTTTCAGTGGAGAGAGTCACATGATGGTCTGCATGTTTTTTAAGAAGCTTATCTGAGACTATAACTCCCGGAGCAAAACACTGAGTTCTTGTGATGTTTTCTTTGGTATCAAAGTGGTCATAAATGAATTTGCAGGATATATATCAATACATGTGAGATATCAGCCTTTAAAAACCCAATATCAGCCAAGCACACACACACACACACACACACACACACACACACCCCCAGGTTTCACATACCAAGGTAAACAGCCAGGCCGGGCCTCGGCGCTCTAATGCAAACTGACAAAGCGTGCGGCAAAGTGCAAACACGCAGAGAGGCGGGCTGCATATCTGAGCGGTGAGTCAGAGAAACGCTCATTCAGAGCAGTGTAGAAATTCCTCGAGTCGAGCTTTAAGGCTTCCAACTACATTTCATAACCGCTCAAGGTCTCTAACAGTAAAAAAACAAATCACACACCCTCACGGTATAATCCATTATGCGTAAAGCATCCAAATAAAATGTGAATTCATCATAAAAAAGAAGACAAATTACAGCTGCCTCAGTCTCTCTGCACATTACCCTCCTCGTAAAAGTGACGGCGCGTTATCCAGATAACATTCCTTTCACCTGACGGTATGCATTCAATGCGTCACTGCAAAGGGTGGATGGATGATACGGCACTCTGAAGAATAGGCAACCTTAGCTGATGCCTTTTTATTTAATAAAACAACCTGAGATTTCCTCTTCTTTTGTTCCCTGTTTTATTCTCATTCCAGTCCTCTAAAAGTTTGTCAGAAACTTTAATATGTTGATGAAGTTTCCAGAGCCTGTGGCCACCTTTTTAAACGCAGCATGCATGACTCACTAGCAGAATGTCTTGTTGATTAAAAATGGGTTGTTTGTCCAATTACAAAGGGTTTGTTCAGAAAACATAAAAAGCTAATGACAGAGTTGAAGAGAGAAGACTTCACATGCAATCAGCACCACGATCTGGGAGTCACGTCTAGCTACTGCAGGAACATTAGACATTTAAATAAAGAACATCAGGTTATCAGTGACGCTTCCTCTGGAGGGCCCCAGGCAGGACGACTTTAAAACACACACAAAGCTGTCAATGTCAAAACAAGGCTTGCTGTCTTTCTTCATTCCTAAACTCAGCACTATAATGGGAAAGTTTCTACATGACTGCAGCCGTGAAGTCAAAGCTGACTGGTCCTTGAATGTCTTTTATGCTTCTGTTTACTTCTCAGACAAGTTTCTCATCAAGGGTCATTTTCCAGCCTCCTTGAAACCCTTGTGATGAAGGAATTAAAGCTTATTTCAATTACTGCGCTCATGCCGACATGTCTGTGGGTAACGGCGTTATGTAAACACCATAAATGTAAATGTTTCTGAGGCTGAACAGGCGGAGGAGTTTTTGCTGACGTTGTAATCCAAAGCAAACAGCAGATGCCCATACCATCATCAATCACCTGAAATACCAGCAGGAAGGTAATACAAGAGTGGAGGAATGCACCGATACCGATACTGTGCTCATGTACTCGTACTCGCAAAACGGCTCCGATACAACGGCACCGATACCACTTTACGGCAGTGTGACGTTAACCTCCCGTCACCATCTTTAGGGTCCTATCGCACGCGTCACTCTCCACCTCCCCGACGGTGCGGGCCCTCACTTTCATTGGGTTAGTTCAATTGGGTCCATTGCACCACGGGGTTTTGCTTGCACCCTCTGACTCACGCGTGCGTTAGACTCCTTGGTCCGTGTTTCAAGACGGGTTGGGTGGGTTACAGACATCGCTGCAGACCCTTGGCGCCTTTTATGTGCCATTGGCAGAGTATTTTGGCAAATTCTACTTGGGCGCTACCCACATAATCAGCTGTGCTGCTCATCCCACAAATGCATGATCCTTACAAGTTGGGCATCATTGTGAAGGTAAATAAACAGGCTTTCCAATGATGTAAAATACAATGCCCATTAGCATTGATACAACAGAGAAATAATCCACCAAACACAAGTTTCCGAACTTTCTTTTCCCAGTTTATTATTTCCCAGCACTGTCTGCTGTGAGCTGCCACAGATAAATAAGTTATAATATGGTTGGTTATGTATTAAAGAAAACTACACTGCAGTGGTGTGCGAGCCGGCCTCGGTTCAGATCCTAGTTAACAGTTTGCAGGGCTGCACTTTGACCCCGTGCACCTTGGCATGCTGTGAAAGGGATTTCAGATGAATCGGGCCTTTGGTTTTGGCGAGTCTGCGCGCTGCTCGGTCCTTCACGTCGTGTGTTTCAGGAATGTGTGTGTGTGTGTGTGTGTGTGTGTGTGTTTTTAAGGACTTTGTTTGGAGTTTCTAGTCTTTCTCGCTGCCTCTCTATGTGCAACGCGACCAGGAGAGTTTCACTAAAAGGAGAAAGTCTTCATTCCACCTGCCACCTTTTAGACTGACGAGTGTGTCTTTTCTCAAAAGAAGTCAACATGAATCGAAGCCTTCGACCAATAAATGACTGTGTACAACACAACACACAGTTGTATGATGTATGTATGTATACTGGTGATCTGTGGCACAATGACCGGGGTCGTACATGTCTTGAAATATAAACTAAATACAGAGTAGCTGCCGTCCAAAGACGTACCGTTGGCAGACAGCACAGGTGAGTGACATCTGAATACTATATCGGTGGCTGGGTGCGGGTGCTACGCTTCCACAAAGGCGCCGTTGGTCGGGACAACGTTATCAGCTGTAAACACCGTATGATCGCAGTGCAGAGCGGTGGCCGGAAGCTAGCCAGTGGGGCACGCTCACATGCACTAAAAGCATGCACGGCCAGCCCGGCAATGTCAACAAAGCACGGAGAAACTCTGATCACAACACACACAGAGGGAGAGCAACTTCATTCTCTGCTCAGGTAGACATTAATCCTCTATATCTTTACATAGCAAATAGTTGTTTGCTGCTATATTAATGCTCTGGATATCATATAGAGCACCTTTAAGCCACAAAACAATGCACTACAATATCACTCAACCCCAATGCAGAGTAAACAGTACAAAGATGAATCTAAGACCAAAGACAAAACCTTGCAGACCGCGTGGACACAATCTGGGCCATTTCTTTATATTAAAGTATGCAAGAACAAAAAAAAGACCAAAACCTAAAAAGGAATAACAGACTTTAACCTTTACCTAAATAATGTTACCTACGCTTAACCTTCAAAAAGTAAACTAAACCCAAAACAAGAATTCTTAAAGGTCCCGTATTGTAAAAAGGAAAATCTTCATGTCTTTTATATCATAAAGCAGGTTTAAGTGCTATATAAATACTGTGAAAGTATCAAAACACTCAATATATAGGGAAATACACACAGTCAGTATTCAGAAATTGTGCGTTTGAAACAAGCTGTTAGTATTTCTGTCCATTTGTGATGTCACAAAAAAGTCTGAAAAAATGTCTGAAAAAAAGTCTGAAAAAAAAGTCTGAAAAAAATGTTTGAAAAAAAAGTCTGAAAAAATGTCTGAAAAAAATGTCTGAGAAAATGTCTGAAAAAAAAATCTGAAAAATGTCGGACAAAAAAAGTCTGAAAAAATGTCTGAGAAAATGTCTGAAAAAAAAGTCTGAAAAAAAAGTCTGAAAAAAAAAGTCTGAAAAAAAAGTCTG
>CAKAOH010036711.1:0-16290 GCA_916701665.1 Sebastiscus tertius | reverse complement strand
TTGGTGATGAGAGTCGTTGGTGTTGAGAGTCGTTGGTGTTGAGAGTCGTTGGTGTTGAGAGTCGTTGGTGATGAGAGTCGTTGGTGATGAGAGTCGTTGGTTGCAGCAGGTGGAGGATGACGAGACGTTTACCTGTACAGGTAGAAAACAGTAATCATGATTCCTGCAGGTTTGTCAGTATTTAGAGTCTGTGACAGAGCTCTATGTTCAGACATCGCCACCTCCAACGCCACCGCCATCGCCACGCCACACCACGCCACCACCACTGCCACGCCACGCCACCGTGTGCTTCCTGTTCAGTAGTATGGGCCCGTGTTCTCGTATCCGGCGTAACTCGGCCAGTCGGGGAAGATGCCGTGTGAGCAGGTGGGGCTTCCGTATCGGTCAAAGTGAATCCCAAAGTCCGAGGAGGCCGCGTGGCGGCTGCAGGCGTCCTGGTGGCTCCTCTTCAGGGACGACCAGACGATCCCGTAGTTGTCCCCCCGGTTGCTGTCCCAGTACTCGCGTCCACCCACCTCGTAACAGACGGCGAACTCCACGCGCTCGTGAGGCCTCAGCAGCTCGGGCAGCGACACGCTGAAGGAGAAGGTGTCGCTGTACGAGCTGGGGTACGCGTCCTTCACGAACTGGCAGTCCACGTCGACGTGGCTCCGCCAGCTGTCAAATGTCACCCGCAGCTTCACCGTCTTCTCGAAGGACACGTTCTTGACTTTAACGGTTCCCGCCAACGCCTTCTCCTTCAGCACGCAGTGCTCCAGGCACACGTAGTTCCTCTCCAGGCTCTGGCGGAAGTTCAGGTAGTCGGAGGCGGGCTGAGTGAAGTCCAGCACCAGCTGGTCCTCCACGGCGCTCAGAGACAGAGCGGCGCTGAGCGTCTCCTGGACGCTCAGAGGGACATCGATGGGGTCGCTGAACTGGGAGAAGACCTTCACTCTGGTCAGGGACAGGCCGCGGTGGTCGGCGAAGGTCACGCGCTTCTTGGCCTTCCTGGAGTCCTTCCTGGAGGACCGTCCGTCCTCGGGCTCGGTCGCGTCCACGCGGTGGGGGGGCTGGAACCTCAGGCAGGAGCTCAGAGCAGGTTGACATGTCTTAGGAGACGTCATGAAGACAAACTCCTCTTTGGACAGGAACAGAGGTAAGGCCATGTCGATCGGCATCGTGGACTCAGGAGGACACACTCACAGGACACTACAGGAGACAGAGGACATGAGGCTGTTATAAGAGACAGAGGACACGAGGATGTTATAAGAGACAGAGGACATGAGGCTGTTATAAGAGACAGAGGACACGAGGATGTTATAAGAGACAGAGGACACGAGGATGTTATAAGAGACAGAGGACATGAGGATGTTATAAGAGACAGAGGACAGAGGACATGAGGCTGTTATAAGAGACAGAGGACATGAGGCTGTTATAAGAGACAGAGGACATGAGGATGTTAATAATAAAAAGTAAAAATAAATAAATAAAATTATAATAAATTAAAATCAAACTACAAACTACTACTAATAATAATAATAATAATTAAAAATGATTTTTTTTTTAAATAAACTAACAAAAATGATAATAAATTAAAATGAAACCATTTTAAATAGAATACTACTACTACTACTAATCTATCTCTCTATCAGTATTATCTACCGTTGTGTCCCAGTCCTCTGATGTGTCGTACTAAGCTGGATGAGAATGAGGACAGAGTTTATATAACTGAATGAAAAGAGGATTAAAGATCAGCCTCTGTGCTGCTGTGGATGAAAGACTGAGCTCTGCAGGATCTGTGTTATAGTTTAGACATCTTTTACTCCCCGTACAGGTGATGCAGAAGTTTATCCTCCACACACCGCTCCACCTCTCCACCTCTCCATCGCTCCACCTCTCCACCTCTCCATCTCTCTCCATCTCTCTCCACCTCTCTCCATCTCTCTCCATCTCTCTCCATCTCTCCACCGGAGGAAGAGTGAACTGGATCAGGAACACACCCCCTCTGAACACCCACTGCTGCTTTCTGTCACTTCTACATCTTTACACCTTTATATTCACATTAATACCTGCTGCTACACCTTTATATTCATATTAATACCTGCTGCTGCACCTTTATATTCACATTACCTGCTGCTGCACCTTTATATTCACATTAATACCTGCTGCTGCACCTTTATATTCACATTAATACCTGCTGCTACACCTTTATATTCACATTAATACCTGCTGCTGCACCTTTATATTCACATTAATACCTGCTGCTACACCTTTATATTCACATTAATACCTGCTGCTGCACCTTTATATTCACATTAATACCTGCAGCTCGGTATGCTGATATTAGAGTGGACGTGCAGGAGTTACCTGTCCAGGTGGTCGTGCAGGATAAAGGGTTGCTGTTCCTTTAAGATGACGTAGCAGCCGTTCGGAGTCTCGGGATCATGTTTGATGTGAGCGTTCTGGTCGCGAGCTCTTCTCCTCACGTTCTAAACTTGTTGAACATTCTCTCTCTCGTGCTGTTGAACCAGCAGCCGGGCTTCACGTGAACAACTGCCAGCAGCCAATCAGAGCGCGGCCTGACGGAGTGATCGACGCGTCACCGCCCGCCACTCCCTCCAGGTATGGAGGCTCGGTGGTGTCAAAAATGTGACTCACTGATTAGTTTGACTTCCTATTGTTTAGACTACATTGAGGAAAAAAATAAATCTGAGATTTCGAGATATTGTCATAATATTACAAGAAAAAAAAATCATAATATTACGAGAATAAAGTCATAACTTTACCAGAAAAAAAGGTAATTTCCTCCTCCACTTATTCTCATAATATTACCACTTATTTTTAAACATTTGACTGTCTCATGATTTAATATTGATTTCATGAGTTTAAATAATAATAATAATTTAAGAATTCTTGACCTACCATGAGTATTTGTATATTCATCGTGCATACGATGAATATACAAATCTGTTCCTGGTGGTAATGAGCCTCCATTGTATTTGTAGTTAATATTTTAGAAATTAATAAATGGATATTGGAAGTCACAGAGGACATGTCTCCAGGGGACACGTCGCTGGAGGACTCGTCTCCAGAGGACACGTCTCCAGAGGACACGTCTCCAGAGGACACGTCGCTGGAGGACTCGTCTCCAGAGGACATGTCTCCAGAGGACACGTCTCCAGAGGACTCGTCTCCAGAGGACACGTCTCCAGAGGACTCGTCTCCAGAGGACATGTCTCCAGGGGACATGTCTCCAGAGGTAAATCCACAATCACACATTCAGTGAGTAATTCTATCTGCAGGAATCCAGCAGGTCGACCTCTCACCTCTCACCTCTCACATTTCAGACTCCTTCCACTCACACTGGTGCTACCAGCACCACCGCAGAACACATGAACACATGAACACATCTGAACACATGAACACATGAACACATGAACACAGATTAATGAACTCCATCTAGACAGAAGTCACTTTATTGCAGCTTGATGCTGCAGAGTGAAGTTAGTGGACCTCCTGAACAGAAAGTGTAATAATGAAGCCGTCATACGGGTTCATGTTCTCACCAATCAGGTTTTGGTCGTCAGTTTGGCAGATGGCTCTAAATACTACAATACCCATGAGCCTCAGCTGTTGTTACCATTTAGAAGAAGATGGTCAGCGGTGTGAATCAGTAAGGAAACGTTTTAGTTTTTATTCTATTCATTTATCTATTTTCTTTTATTGGTTTTTGGTGGCCATCTTGGTTTCTGGTCGTCTCCATCTTGGTTTTTAGTCGTCTCCATCTTGGTTTCTGGTCGTCTCCATCTTGGTTTCTGGTCGTCTCCATCTTGGTTTTTGGTCGTCTCCATCTTGGTTTCTGGTCGTCTCCATCTTGGTTTTTGTTCGTCTCCATCTTGGTTTCTGGTCGTCTCCATCTTGGTTTTTGGCGTCTCCATCTTGGTTGATTTATTACTTTTCCTAACGTTAAAGTTGAAGAGAGTCTTTCTAAATCTTTCTGTTCTTCTGTACTTTGACTTAAGCAGGTCTTTAGCTTGTAGTGGAGTATTTCTTTAAATGATTGCATTAGTATTTTTACTCCAGTGGGCAGAGTAAGTTCATTTAACACATTTCATACACAGAGGTGATTCAGAGTGTTTCACATGAAGCATACAGATGGTTAAAATGTAGATTAAACGTACAGAAAGCTTTTTAAAGGGAAGCACATGCAGCGGGGGGGTCAGGTGGTTCATGGTGGTTCATGGTGAGTGTTTAAGAAGCAGGATTTAAAGGTGGTGTAATGTCCTCTCTGTGCTGCTCCGTGTTTAGTTAGCAGCCTGATGACCTTATGACCTGAGAGGCCCACAAGGGTCCGACGGTAAAACACATGTATTTTGGTCCGGAGCCACGGAGAGACTATAGAGCAGCAGCTCTCTGAACTCAGTGAACTGGAGGGTCGTGGTCTGAGAGGGTCTTTAGACTTCCTACTCTCTGTGTTGATATATATTACATAGGTAGAAAGACACAGTTTGCAGCGTGACATCAAGTTATGCATCGGTATTAAAGAAAAGGCGTGTTCTGGCCTCTGCTGAGGTTTTTGGCGGCTGATCATGTAAATATTTGTTCAGGACGAACCCGTTCAAGAGGAGAAAGAGCAGGTTTACGACAGGACTGCCTGTCCCTGACTGCACCACCACACCATGTGGATATGTGACCTGGACGTCTGTCCTCATCGGAGGGACAGACAGCGAGCTGCTGTGTGAACATTAATCGATCCCAGCTGTCATGTTTCGTACAGCTGAGCTCCCGTCTGTACGTCCTGAAACAGCTCCTGTTGACTGGACGTGTGCTGCTATCAACAAACTTTGATCTGATGTGGCCAAATACAGGAATACATTGTGTACCACAAATGATGTCTGATCATGCACATATAATCATTTTACTGTTTGTCTTTACAAGCCGATCTGAAGAGAGAGAGCAGCGACCTCCTCCTCCATGCACACTTTGATTAAACAGGTTTATCTGTGCTGGTTTCTGTGAGAGTAAAAGATACGATATCATCCACAAATAAAACACTCAATGTCAGTGAATTAAGACCAAAGACATGAAGTGAATTAAGACAATAAGGGCCCTAAAGCTGAGCCTTGTTACACCAGATCTAATGTTAATGTTAATTCCTCAGCGGGTGACAAATGGACTGAAGTCAGGTCAAAGTGTTTATAGTCATATACACAGCTCCCTGGACAATGTAATCCTTCCTTTGCCTTCCGCTCTGACGAGTGACGTTTACAAAGAAACACAAAGTATAAGAATAAGTACAGAAAGAAAGAAGCCAGGGACGCTGGATTAGATCTGCTGATCAGTGTTGGTGACGTGGAACGTAGCTAAGTTAGTTAGCTAGTGTTGGTGACGTATATTGTGCGAGATGAGAGATGTAGTTCTTTACTGTCTTTAATGCACATTTTGAGATTCTAATTTACTGTCTTTAATGTAATATGTAATAATAAATATAATATAATTATATTGTAATATGTACATACCTGTCACTGTAAATATGAATCCTACTCCGTGTATATAGACATGTGAACATGTAAACATGTACATAGTAATAATAAGAATCATCCAGTCCATGTCTATCCATCCATTGTTTATTTCTTTGCACTATTTGTATTGTTAACAACTTCCAGAACACTTGAACTGGATGTAGACATTTTATTTTTAGATTTATTTTTTTCTATGTGTCATTTTAGTTTGTTTGCAATTGAAAGAAATAATTACTCTAACTGTGATGGTAGTAATACATTTTTCATCCTGCAGAGCACAGTGGTACATCCTGCAGAGGGCACTGATGCACCCTGCAGAGGGCAGTAATACACCCTGTGGGGGGCAGTGATACACCCTGCAGAGGGCACTGATACACCCTGCCGGGGGAAGTGATGCACCCTGCAGAGGGCACTGATACACCCTGCAGAGGGCAGTGATGCACCCTGCAGAGGGCAGTAATACACCCTGCAGGGGGCACTGATACACCCTGCAGGGGGCAGTGATGCACCCTGCAGAGGGCAGTGATGCACCCTGCGGGGGGCAGTAATACACCCTGCAGGGGGCAGTAATACACCCTGCAGGGGGCAGTGATACACCCTGCAGGGGGCAGTGATGCACCCTGCAGAGGGCAGTGATGCACCCTGCGGGGGGCAGTAATACACCCTGCGGGGGGCAGTAATACACCCTGCAGAGGGCAGTGATACACCCTGCGGGGGGCAGTAATACACCCTGCAGGGTCTAAACTAAAAGGTGAGGACAACGCAACCTACTGCGCATGCGCCTTTACTTGGCCTGCCTAGCACTGACGTCATCGTCCGCTCCTCCGGCTCCTCCCTGTAGAGAACCCGGATGTGACTGGTGACAGCCAGAGAGCATCAGCAGGAAACTGTTTTACTGTTTTAATGTTTTAATGTTGAAACTGGAGTTTTAATAATCAGACAGCCGTCTGGAGAGATCACTGAAGGTCTCATCTCCACCTCAGAGGAGCAGAAACACCCTCACAGCTCGGTAAGAGACGAACTGCTGTATTTAGAGAGATAACATGACAGCTAGCTGCTAGCATGCTAACGGAGCTAACTGCTAGCTGCTAGCTGAGGTCTGCTGATCTGGGCGGAGGACTGCTGCTGCTACAGACAGCTAGCTGTCTGTAGCTACAGGCAGCTAGCTGTCTGTAGCTGCAGACAGCTAGCTGCATGTAGCAGCTGCTGTGTTTTTGTGTGTGTTCCTGTGTTTCCCTGGTGATCCAGAGTAATGTGTTATGTCTGTTATGATGAATAATAACCTTTAATAACTCTATAATGAGCTGCTGTGTGTTGATCTGTTTTATTATTAAAGTTACAGGATCATATTGAACATCAGAAAGCTTCAATCAGTCAATCAGTCAGATCATCATGAGACAGGGTCACAGTATTACTGTTAACATGCAGGCTACAGGGTTACAGGGTGTGGTTCTGTGTGTGGTTCTGTGTGATGGTTCTGTGTGATGGTTCTGTGTGTGGTTCTGTGGTACTGTGTGTGTGTGTGTGTGTGTGTGTGTAGCTGTCAGTGCTGGAAGAAGTACTAAAGGATCCTGTACTGCAGTAAGAGTACTACTACCACACTGTGAAAATACTCCACTACAAGTTAAAGTACTGCTTTCAAACCCTTATTGAAGTAAAGTATGTAATCAGCTCAATGTAGTTAAAGTACTGAGAGTCAAAGTACTCATTGTGCAGTAAAATATACTTAAAGTGAAAGTATGTCAGTATTATCATCTAGATGTAGTTAGTGCTGCATATATACTGCACATCCAAGATATATTCTCATTCATTTCTTAATTATTCCATTCTGGCATTGATATATAACTCACTTAATATTTATATTTAACTCATTTAATAGATCCACTTCTCAGCATTTAGTATTCACTTATTTGCACTGTGGTCATTTGTTATATAGTGCATGTCTTAATGCAAATATGTATACATATTTCATATGTTTTATATTCTCATTTTCTTATTTTTAATTGTATTTCTTCTATTTCTTTACATATATTGTTTATATTGTAGCATTACGTACATAATTTACATGTTACATACTACTTTATTTCTGTTCTCTTACATTTCTTTATGTTTATATTAGAGCGACTATAACACCCCAAGTTTCTAGGATTCTCCAGTGAAAGTACTGCTTTACTGTCAGTAAAATGTTCCTACTATGTGTTTTTCTATTCTCTGTCTAATGTTTCTGGATTAATATTACTGCTGCATTAATGTGTATTTTAACACTAGTGACTAGTGACCAGTGACTGAGACCATAAACTCATGTTTACAGTGTTTACTGAGGTATCAGGCTCGTTGGAGATGAACTGCGTCTCTCCTGGATAGTAGAGGAGATCAGGCGGCAGCAGGGGGGGAGACTAAAAGCTGCGGTCCAGTCGGACAGTTTCCAGCTGTTTACAGCAGCCACAGAATTTACAGGAAGTCATAGAGACAGTGACTTCCTGTTAGATCCCATCTGTAGGCCACTTGTAGTTTTCAGACCACGTTCAGTTTTATTTCTATTTGTTTGTAAATCTCTGTGTTACTGTGCGTGTGTCTGGCGTTGGATTCTATTCTCTATTATTTTTATGTCCGCCTTGTAAAACACATAATGAGCACACGTTTTGATAAGTGTTATATAAATAACCTTCATTATTATAATCATCATCTTCAACCACACCAGATGTGTTTAACAGATGAAACCATCACTGCTCAACATGAAACTAATATCCTACGATCTAGAGTTAAAGACTTTCCACAACACGTGGTGTTTACTGTCAAAACTAAGAGCCAATCAGCTCTTTGATCAGGAGACAGCCAGGTGTTTCCCATAATGCCCCTGGGTCTTGCAGGCGGTGGAGAGCAACTGTGGCGCCTGGCTCTAAAAACTGCGGCCGCCTCGATCTCGTGAGGTCATCGTTACCCACGTGGTCACGACGTCAGAGCAAGTTGGCATCAAGTCAGACAGAAATCTAACCAGCATGCTTTGCACGGTGATCTCCGGTGATCGATTCTGTGCCGGCCTGGCTCATCTCCAACCAGCCTGATGTTTACTGAGGTCATGAATCTAGAGAGAAGTAGACTCATCTTCTCAGAGACTTGTATAGAACCAGAGGAGTCGCCTCCTGCTGGCTGCTAGACAGGATGAAGGTTGAAGACTCTTCAGCGTTGACTTCACTTCTCAGACCCCGAGGTTATCCTCTGGTACTGACTGACGGGGGGGTTTCAGAGCAAAACAGGCTTCTCACCAAAAACACATTGTCTTTGAGACGTGGGAACCGGAAGTGCTAAAAAACTCATTTCCTGGTTTTAGGACGAATTATTATTATTATTATTATTATTGTTATTGTTATTATTGTTATTGTTATTATTATTATTATTGTTATCGTTATTATTGTTATTATTATTATTATTATTATTATTATTCTTCCTGCAGCGCTCTGTTCTCCTGAGCTGTTTGTGATGGGAGGTCGTTGTATCGTCAGTCTCGTATCATTCAGAGCCACAGGTCTGAGTCTCCTCAGTTCTGATCATAATGCGGTGCTTACTGGTTGTCCTGCTGCCTATAGAGCTCCCTCCCATCCCCCCTGTGGAACAACACAAAAGACCCTTTCATGGTTTACAGGTCAGCTTCTGCTGGAGAGTCCCATGTCTTTAATAAAAGCACTAATTATTCATTATGTAGAGCGGCAGTAATTAGATGAAGAGCAGCTCTGTTTGTCTCCTCCTCATCATCACATCATCACTCAGCCAGTGTTTCCCAGGCAGTAAGGTTGGATTCTTTCTGTGGGCTGTTGAGTGTTAATCATGGAGTCGTCCCCCAGCCGGAGGTCACATGGTGGAAACCGCCTGGTATTTTAATTGGTCATGTGCTTTGGGTCATGCGTTTTATTTCCTGAAGATATTTATATTTTTATAAATACTCAACGTTATTACTAGGGCTGTCAATCCATTCAAATAATCACACATGTTGTATCTGTTCAAAATGAACCTTACAGGGAGGAAGTATTTAATCCTGGTATCACCATGGGAGTAGGCAGATATGCTGCTTTATGTAAATGAATGTTTATATTTTTACCTTCTCCATCTTGGATTTTTGCTACAACTTCGTTGCGTTAAAGAAATGATCGGCGTTAAAATGAATTTGCGTTAACGCGTTATCATCACGTTAACTAATAATGGGTGGTTTCTTGGTGAGTTCTTTGTGACACCAGCTGAGATGAAGAGCAGACTGACCTGCTGTCTGTCAGCCTGTTGGTCCTGATGATGCAGGATGACATCATCAACACCTCCAATCAATGAGTTACCTGTCCGTCTGCATGTCTCCTCCTCTGGGCTCGTTGGTATCAGTCAGTGTGAACATGACGGGACCAAGTGAAGTCATCAGGTGTGAACTGGATCCTGGATGTGTTGATGTGTTGCAGGTTGGTGGCGGGCGGCTGAGAGGAGCGCAGCGGGATGAGTGGCGCCGCTCTGGGTATCGAGATCGTGGTGGTGTTCTTCCTGGCGTTGTTCCTGCTGCACCGGTATGGAGACTTCAGGAAGCAGCAGCGCATGGTGCTGTTCGGCACGCTGCTGGCCTGGTACCTGTGCTTCCTCATCGTCTTCATTCTACCTCTGGACGTCAGCACGGTCGGTACCGAGCGAGACGCCACACGTCTGTCCCTCAGATTCATGAGACTCTACTGAAAGCTTTACTCTGTCCTCACAGACCATCTACAAGCAGTGTAAGATAGACCACGAGGACCACGCCTCGGTTCCCACCGCCAGCCCCGGACCGGCCAATCACACCGCGGCTAACACATCTGTCACACCCACCAAGAGGTGAGTTGACAACATGACTCTCATTGAGTTGTTACTGCAGCTTCACCACATCAACGTCTACAGGTGTAGTGTACTGTACTGTAATGTGTGCTCATAAGGCGTTCTCCTCCTCTACAGCAGCGTACCAAAGCCCTGCTACAAGCCGTGGAGCTACATCCCTGATGGCATCATGCCGGTGTTCTGGAGGGTGGTGTACTGGACGTCTCAGTGTCTCACATGGTCCGTATGATAGACACCATATACTTTACATATATTCTATATTGTATTAGCCACCGTATAAAGTGATGACCTCTCTGCTGTGCTCTGTGTTTCCAGGCTGCTGCTGCCCTTCATGCAGTCCTACGCCCGCTCTGGAGGCTTCTCCATCACGGGCAAAATTAAAACCGCTCTGATAGAGAACGCCATTTATTACGGGACATACCTGCTCATCTTCGGCTCGCTGCTCATTTACGTGGCTGTTCATCCTCAGTGGCACCTGTCCTGGTGAGTACACGGACGTCAGGCCTGGTTCTGCTCTTTCTGGGGTCCCAGTGCTGGTTTTTGTCCGTCTCCATCTTCAACATCCACTCCCTTCTTACCGTCGTCATACTGTTTTTAGTTAGGAAGGTCAACACTTGATAAAGAGGACCAGTCCACACATTGCTGACTTTGTTCACTGTAAACTTACAAATCAAAGACATTAATCCTAACATGTGTCACATGAATCTGACTTTCCTCTGGCACAGAGGCTGCAGACAAAAGACACAAGGACTTCAGAGTCTTGCTAAAAGGAGGCGGTGGCAACATTTAAGCAGTGAAGAGACAGGTGTGACCTCATGTGGTTTGTGCTCCAGGTACGAGCTGCAGACCATCGGGATCACAGCGGCCAACACCTGGGGCCTGTTCCTGCTGGTGCTGCTGCTGGGCTACGGTCTGGTGGAGATCCCTCGGTCCTACTGGAACGCCTCCCGACACGGACACCTGCTCATCAAGACCTACTTCAAGGCGTCCAAGCTGATGACGGAGAAGGCCGACGCAGAGGAGAACCTGGAGGACGTCATGGAGGTGAGCCGTCGGGCGGAGGAACTCGCCGTCACGGGTGAAGTTTGTCTCATTCCAGCTTTTTGACTGTGAAGTCTGCTTTGTTGCAGGAGGTGAGAAAAGTCAGCGAATCCATCAAGTACAACCATCCGCTGAGGAAGTACATCGATACCATTCTCAGGAAGGTCAGTGGAGTCCTTTAGGAACCCTTTAGTAATCCCAGTCTGAGATGGACAGATCGGCTGTATTGATCTGACGTGTCCCCTCAGTGCCCGCTGGACTACCAGGAGAAGATGGGCCGGAACATGGACGACTACGAGGACTTTGACGACAAACAGAACACGTATCCCAGCGAGAAGAGTCTGGTGAAGCTTCATAAACAGGTGAGAGGAAGAAGCCAACGCTCCTCCTTCACACTCGCCGTGTTTCCATTCAACCGCCATCACTCCTGCAGCACGAAGGACGGCGAGCGGCTTCATAAACAAAACCATAAGATATTCAGATCACAGTCTGGGAGAAGTTGATGAGAGAAAAGCTGCTAAAATCAGGAAGACACTGTCCTTCTTAAAGCGCCGGCACTAATGTAACGTCTTTAACGGCAGCGTATCGCGATACCTTTCTAGCATCGGTATACAACACTGTTAGGGTCTCTAGTATCGGTATACAACACTGTTAGAGTCTCTAGTATCGGTATACAACACTGTTAGGGTCTCTAGTATCGGTATACAACACTGTTAGAGTCTCTAGTATCGGTATACAACACTGTTAGAGTCTCTAGTATCGGTATACAACACTGTTAGAGTCTCTGGTATCGGTATACAACACTGTTAGAGTCTCTAGTATCGGTATACAACACTGTTAGAGTCTCTAGTATCGGTATACAACACTGTTAGAGTCTCTAGTATCGGTATACAACACTGTTAGAGTCTCTAGTATCGGTATACAACACTGTTAGGGTCTCTAGTATCAGTATACAACACTGTTAGAGTCTCTAGTATCGGTATACAACACTGTTATGGTCTCTAGTATCGGTATACAACACTGTTAGAGTCTCTAGTATCGGTATACAACACTGTTAGAGTCTCTAGTATCGGTATACAACACTGTTAGAGTCCAGAGTGTTAGAGTGTGTGATTCTGTGTCCAGGTGATCTATGCGGTTCAGAGACACAACAGGACTCGTGTCCAGTGGCAGATCCTCCTGCAGCAGGCCATCCACCTGGAGGACGTCGCCAAGAACGAGACCAGTTCAGCCCACCAGTTCGTCCACAGCTTCCCGTCCTCTGAGCCGGCCGGCTGGTTCAGCAGATACGTGTACACGTCGACCGCAGGTGGGTCGCAGTGCCGGGCCTCCGGTCCCTCTCAAACATCAGCACTCGGTTCCCATAACCTTCATTTAATATAAGATATAGCACGACTATGAATCAGCTCACAGGAGCGTGTTAACGGGGCAGCTCCTAGGAGAGCTGCAGGAGATGCTGCTAGCAGTTGAAGCGGTATATCCAGTCTGCAACCACGTAGAGTTTTTCTCTGATGAAGATTTTATACCTAGTTATTTATCAACATATTACTGTATATTTCTTTTTTGTTTGATTTTATGATGTGAAACATTTCTGCTTGTTTTTAACTGTACCTATAAATTGTGTTTGAGTGTTTTGAAAGACGTGGTTTTCGGATATTTTTTGGACATTTTTAACAAATATTTTCACATATTTATTTTTGGATATTTTCTGAGATTTATTTCTGAATATTTTTCATATATTTTCTGACATTTTTTGGATATTTTGTACATATATTTTGGACATTTTTTACAAATATGTTTAACACATTTGCCAATATTTTTTGCGTATTTTTCAAATGTTTTTTTTGACATTTTGCACTTTTTTTTTGGATATTTTTCACAATTTTTTTTCAAGATTTTTTACAAATATTTTTCACATATATACTAATATTTGTTGGATATTTTCTAGATTGTTTTCTGGATATTTTTTTACATATTTCTCAGACAAGTTTTGGATATTTTTCACATATTTTTGGTCATTTTTAACAAATATTTTCACATATCTATTTTTGGATATTTTTCGAGATTTATTTCTGAATATTTTTCAGATGTTTGTTGGACATTTTTTGGATATTTTGTAAATTTTTTACAAATATGTTTAAAACATTTGCCAATATTTTTTGCATATTTTTCAAATGTTTTTGGGACATTTTCCACTTTTTTTCTGGATATTTTTCACATATTTTTCGGATAGTTTTCACAATGTTTTTCACATATTTGCTAATATGTTTTGGATATTTTCTAGATTGTTTTCTGGATATTTTTTTACATATTTGTCAGACAAGTTTTGGATATTTTTCTCATATTTTTCAAATATTTTTCAAATATTTTTCACATATATACTAAACTGTTTGGGATATTTTTCTAATTTTTTGGATGTTTTCCAGATTTGTTTCTGGATATTTTTCACATATTTGTCGGATATTTTTCATTATTCTTTTCACATATTCTATTAATATTTTTGGGGATTTTTCAGTAATATTTTTCACTTATAAATAAATGCTTTATTATTATTATCATTACAGTATTACAGTGCTTTCCACCACTAGACCGCTAAACCTGCTTTTAGAACTACGTTGGAAGAGTTTTTAAAAGACATCAGATGACATTCAGTGCTAGAAGCTGCTGTGTTTCAGTTCACATTAAACTCTGATGTAACTCTGATGTAACAGTGGACTGGAGCTCTGCCTCAGTGCCTCTGAGCCCGGCCGTCATGTCCTGTGTGTGTGTGTGTGTGTGTGTGTGTGTGTGTGTGTGTGTGTGTGTGTGTGTGTGTGTGTGTGTGTGTGTGTGTGTGTGTGTGTGTGTACAGAGTGGTACTGGGAGTGTCTCCTGAAGAGCTGGTTCTACCGGCTGCTGTCGGTGGTTCTGACCCTGTTCAGCGTGGCCGTGGTCTGGTCCGAGTGCACCTTCTTCAGCACGCGGCCCGTCCTCTCCCTGTTCGCTGTGTTCATCCAGCTGGCTGAGAGAGACTACAACTACCTGTACATCGAGGTGAGACCCGTCCGTTAGTGTTCTGCTTCTGTTTGGGTCCATCTCATGGTTCAGTGTCCGTCACGTTAAAAACATCTCCTCTCCACCAGATGGCGTGCTTCATCACAATCTTCTTCCTGTGTACCTGCGTTTACTCCACCGTGTTCCGCATCCGGGTTTTCAACTACTACTACCTGGCCTCCCATCACCAGACCGACGCCTACAGCCTCCAGTTCAGCGGCATGTAAGTCACAGGAAGTTCAGTATCAGTGGAACAGGACGGAAACCTCTGATTCCCAGTAACTGACTGGAAATGAATATATGTTTGGGATTGAAATCTAATGTGAAACCCAACAAAACATACACAAATATATAAATACATACACATATATATTTATATATACATCCAGAGATCCCATCAAAAAAGAGTAAGTAGGTAACTTTATTTCTAAAACAGTTTCAAGAAGCACAAAAGCATTAAAGCAGCCAATAGAAATACAGACTGAGGAAGAATACAACACCTTAAAATAGAAATAACTTCAAATAAGAGGAAACAGAAAAATTAGAAAGTCGGAAATTCACGAGAAAAACTCAGGAATTCTCTGAGAATAAACTCACAAATAAGATTTTGATATTCTCTGAGATTAAAGTCGGAAATTAACACGAAAAAACTCACAAATTTACGAGAAAAAAAAAAGTATATTCTGAGACTATAAAGTCACGAATTTACAAGAAAAATATTTTAATATTCTGAGATTATAAATCATAAATTTGCAAGAAAAAAGACATGGATATTCTCTGAGATTATAAAGTCACAAATTTACGAGGAAAAAATAATAATCTCTGAGATTAAAGTCATAAAATTATGAGAAAAAAAATTATATTCTGAGATTATAAATCACAAATTTATGAGAAGAAACCTGAATGTTCTCTGAGATTAAAGTTGTAAAATTATAATAAAAAAACTCACAAATTTACAAAAAAAAAAAGAATATTCTGAGATTATAAAGTCCCGAATTTACGAGGAAAGGTTTTGATATTCTCTGAGGTTGAAGTGGTAAATGTTGCTCGTCTTCCCGTGCGGGTGTTTGTAAAGTCAGATTCAGGTCATGTGATAAATGGTATTTGATTGGACGCTTTAATCTGCAGGTTGTTCTGTCGTCTGACGCCTCCTCTGTGTCTCAACTTCCTGGGTTTGATCCACATGGACTCGGCCATCTCCCACCAGCTGAAGGAGCAGACCGCCTACACCTCCGTAAGTCTCCGTGGTCCAGGACCAGGTGTGAACCGCCCTGGTCCAGGACCCGGACCAGGGCCAGGTGTGAACCGCCCTGGTCCAGGACCAGGACCAGGACCAGGGCCAGGTGTGAATCGCCCTGGTCCAGGACCAGGACCAGGATCAGGGCCAGGTGTGAACCGCCCTGGTCCAGGACCAGGACCAGGACCAGGGCCAGGTGTGAACCAGCTGACCGTCTTCCTGCTGTGTGTGTGTGTTTCAGATCATGGGATCGATGCGTGTCCTCTCTTTCATCGCTAACGGCTTCTACATCTACTACCCCATGCTGATCGTCATCCTCTGCATCGCCACCTACTTCAGGTCAGTTCAGACTCCCTAACAGAGAGAGAGAGAGAGAGAGAGAGAGAGAGAGAGAGAGAGAGAGAGAGAGAGAGAGAGAGAGAGAGAGAGAGAGAGAGAGAGAGAGAGAGAGAGAGTACTGCAGCCAGATTTCTATTTCTATATTATTTATATAAACACTTTAAGAACAGGGACAGTGTGTTATAACTGATGAATAATATAATCATATCAACAGCTTCAACCATCAAACCATTACTGTTTCTCTGATATTCAGGACCTGCTGCTCTGTGCTGGTTATTACACCGTTACACACAGAGA
>CAKAOH010036707.1:0-38493 GCA_916701665.1 Sebastiscus tertius | reverse complement strand
TATCCAAGTAGATATCAGTTAATAGAATTCTTTATAATAATTTATTTGATACCTGTATATGATGCCTGTGGTCCTCCAACCCTTATATATATATATATAAGGGTTATCAGTGGTAAGGGTTGAGAATATTCTCCATCTTCTTATGCTAAATAAACAATTCAAGGGTTTTTAATGGATTATCTTTATGGTTTAAGGTTTTTTAAAGGGTAACAATCCTCTTAAAGGGACTTAATTATTTCCCAATATAGCTGAGAAATAAGAAGCTCAATAACCAAATGAAATGCTCTCTCCTGACTAATTTCCCCTCTCCTACCTGGTCAGTGATTAAAGATGCTGGTGCAACAACTGCTCTTGGAGACTCTGGAGGGCCTGAATGACCCAGATTTCAATACATTTAAGTGGTACCTTGATCTGGAGAGCCCACACCGGCACCACACTGTGGGTAAGATGATCGAGAGCCTCGGGGAAGAAATGGCTGTGCGCATGACTGATGTGATCCTGAAGATGATGAAACACATCAACGCTGCAGAGAAATTAAAGGAAAGACACCGAGGTGCAGTAGATCAATGAGTTTGTAGACGCTGTTTAAGATTTGCTAAATTGTGTCTCTTACTGATTCTCTGTCTTGATCTTTATTTTCCAGAAGGAGCAGAAGTCCAGGAAACAGTCTCTCATCCACTTGTGACTTCTGCGTCTGCTTTGGGTCTTCCAACTGGTCAGAAAATATCTGATGCTGGTGCCATCGCTCCGAGAGCCAAACTTACTAGAAATGGTACGGTGATGATCAGTGGTAATATTTGCGGTAATGTTGACAGAATTCTTGACGGTATTGCTGGCGGTAACGGTAAGGTGGTTATCAGTGGTAATGTTGACGGTAATGTTGACGGAATTCTTGACAAAGTTGCTCGCGGTAATGGTAAGTTGATTATCAGTGGTAAAGTTAGCGGTAATGTTGGCGGTGTTGTTGGCGGTAATCGTACGGTGATTATCAGTGGTCATGTTGGCGGTGATGTTGGCAGTAATGTTGGTGGTAATGCTCAGATGATTATCAGAGGTAATGTTAGCGGTAATGTTGGCTGTGTTGTTGGCGGTAATGGTGAGGTGATTATCAACGGTAATGTTGGTAGTAATGCTGGCAGTACTGTTCGCGGTAATGGTGAGGTGATTATCAGAGGGAATGTTGGTAGTAATGCTGGCAGTACTGTTCGCGGTAATGGTGAGGTGATTATCAGTGGTAATGTTGGTAGTAATGCTGACAGTACTGTTCGCGGTAATGGTGAGGTGATTATCAGAGGGAATGTTGGTAGTAATACTGGCAGTAATGTTCGCGGTAATGGTGAGGTGATTATCAGTGGTAATGTTGGCAGTAATGCTGGCAGTAATGTTCGCGGTAATGGTGAGGTGAATATCAGTGGTAATGTTGGCAGTAATGCTGGTAGTAATGTTGGGGGTAATGGTGAGGTGAGTATCAGGGGTAATGTTGGCGGTAATGCTGGTAGTAATGTTGGGGGTAATGGTGAGGTGAGTATCAGGGGTAATGTTGGCAGTAATGCTGACAGTAATGTTCGCGGTAATGGTAAAATGGTTATCAGGGGTAATGTTGGCGGTAATGCTGCCAATAATGTTGGCGGTAATGGTGAGGTGATTATCAGTGGTAATGTTGGTGGTAATGTTGGTAGTGTTGTTGGTGCTAATGTTGGCCGTTATGTTGGTGGTCATGGTGCTATTGTTGGCAGTGTTGTTGGCGGTAATGTTGGTGATCGTGGTGCTATTGTTGGCAGTGTTGTTTGTGGTAATGGTGCTATTGTTGGTGGTCGTGGTGCTGGTAATGTTGTCAATGTTGTTGGTGCTAATGTTGGCGGTTATATTGGTCATAATGGCGGTTCTGTCCCTATTAGATCAGTCAGAAGAAGTACTCCCATGACCCCAGCAGTTTACCATCACTTGAATAGAGCGCTCCGGGGACTTTTTTTAGGCCTACCAGGAAGATAGCATTGCACTGGGTTTCCTCGACAAAAAGCCAATAGGATATTTCCATTGGACTTTGGATTATTGCAAAAAATAAGATCTGTGATAAACACACATTTATGATACTTAGAAGTTTTGTTCAGCAAGATAATCTCCACAAATGAGCATCACTTTATGATTTTTGAAGCCTGAATGCAATTGTCAGAAGTAAAAAGCTAATGTTATCGTAATGTACCGTACACCAAAACGTTAAAATCTCTTGAGCTTGTGTTAACCACAGACCTTATTTCAGGCATCTAACTAAAAACCCATTAAAAACAAACATTAACATCCAGATGAGGGAACAGGAAATGCTAAAATGTTGACTTATTTCTGGGTTTTAGGACTCATTCCTGTAGCACTGTATTACTATAACGAGTAAGCAGAAGACAGGAGGAGGGTCAGTCTTTAAAAACTGAAAGAAAGTGTTCTCAGAAATCGATAGTCATTTCCTTGTTGTACATATTTAGTGTTGTGTCATTATAAATTAGATATCATATGAATCAAGATAGGAAATTATTCACTTTATGAACATGAGTATGCACGAACATGGACGAAAACGAACATTTTAGCTCATTTTTCGACACTAACGGATAGCTGACTCAATAACTTCATGGGTCACAATCCATGACAACAAGTAGCAGCCGTGTTTGTCACTTTTTTAGTGTATTTGTATTTGCATGTTTTCTTGTTGAATTGTTTTTTTTTCCAATGTAAAGCACTTTGTACATTTGTTTTAAAGGTGTAAATAAACTTAATATTATTTATATGAAGTGGCCAACATCTCTATAGACCCCTTTTCTGTTATTGACCATGATGATGTATTTTGTGGGCGGAGCGTTAAGCGGAGGTAGAATAATTCTCTGAACATGTTATTTAACGCTGGCTAACAAGTATTGTTGGTTTGTTGTTTTTAACAATGGCTGAAGAATCTCTCAATATATACTGTCACTCTGTACTTGCAGAAATCTCCAAATGTCAAAAGTTTTTGATACCAAATCACAACATGGCTTTTCCTATGGTGTTCCTCAAGGTCTTGGTGTCTTAATGTGCTATTTAGGAGGGATTATTGATCATTTTTATCAATTCTGAAATGCAAAAAAATGGTTAAATTTAGCACCAAAATGTGTGTAACAAATGGTATCAACACAAAAATTGCAGCAACAACTTATGAGACATAATAGAGCATGGGGATGACCATCATATACTTCAATCATAATGTTCTAAAACCTTATACACTTTAACAATTCATTACAAATAATTAATTAATTCATTCATGTTTATTTCTGATTTATGACCAGAACAACTTTACACACAGTGCTGAGCTGCATCTCAAATTAATCTCCAGGTTCCCAGCTTTCAGATGATGAACACCACTTCTATGTGACATCTACTGTTGACCTGCTATCTCCCCCTAAAGACTCCCTGCACCCCCCTAAAAATAGACACAAACGGCTCTATTGTGGGTCTCAGAGGGTTTATAATAATAATTTCTAAGGTCCTCGCTGATCCTAATTACAGAGTAAATACATTGAAATATTTTTATCAAGATTGTGTTTTGATTTAATGATAGCATTAGAACTTTAAAGTGGTAGTATTCTGTATAAAGTGTTGCTCCTCTGTCATATCTGACTGCTTGTCATCTCCACCTGGTTCCAGCAGGTGGTGCTGAGCTAACACAGCGATGCTGCTCCATCTAACCTTCACTTCTAAATCCTCAGTGTGGGACACTGTGAGAGCATATCTGAAAACTAAGCAGAAGTTTGTTTTATGTTTGTTTGTTTTCTTTTACTAGAATTTATGTGAGACGTCATGTGATTCTTTAATGGGAGACACTACAAAATCATAAACTAATAGATATCACCATGACACCTACTCAGTTGATTACTGACATTAAGACAATTATTTTTTTGTATTACAAGTTTTCTGAAATGTTATATATAAATATGCAAATGAGGCATTATCTAATGGTTGGCATGGTTTTTAATACTGAATGTCTAACAACTGCACACTACAGCACCCTCACAATATTATATATATACCGTATATATACATACAGAGAGTTTCTATAAGAGAGAAGCACAGTCACATAAAAATGTCATTGTCTGGTGGGAAATGTCTCACTGTGGTTGTCCTACGTGCTTTGACTCCTTTCACACGTGAGGAACTACTGAAGTCAGTCTTTTTAGTCTCATTTTCTGTAACATGGAGGTCAACTGCTGTGTTTTTGTGGTCAGCAGTTGTCAAACTTCCTGTTCAGCAGCCTCAGATAGAAACTAAATGACCATACAGTGCTGCTGTGTCTTCACTAGATGATTACTGGAGCCTCTGAGGTAAGACACTAATCATCAGGGATGATTAAACATCATAAAACATCACAGTTATGTTATTTACTTGTTTGTTCTGTGATTGTTTTCCAGTATCCATCATCACCAGAGCTTGTTGTTTTGTTCCCTGTGATCCGGATATTCAGGTTAGTTTGCTTTTAGATTGGAGATTAATATTTTAAAAGACCCTGCTGATCTGTCAAATCGTTGATACTAAATATCCTATATGTTATACAGTGATGTGTGTATTTTGAAAACATGTTTGTAGTAAAAAGTAAGTAGAGATACGGCAGAACACTGGCATGTAGACCTTTTAGAGACTGCTGGTATATGAAACGACAGCTCGTGAAAAAGTCATGAAATTTCTAACGAATCACAAGAAGCAATCAGCCAGATGGTTCAAGAGCAGAGTAGTTTGTAATCATGGATTTAAAATCACCTAGAGGGACAAATGTGTTTAATTTTAATGTATTTTGTAAACTGTTCCAAGTTTTTGCAGCACAAACACCAAAAGCAGTTTCCCCAAATTTAGTGTGATTTCAAGCTTTAGCCGATTACTTGAACGAGTCGAATAATGACTGTAGGACTAATTTAATAAGGACATGATGTATGTCGTCAAGTTGCCATAAAGGGTTTTATAAATAAATAAAAACCAATGCCTATCACCTCTTACTGTTAGAGATGCCCACCCAACCTTTTCATACAAGATGCAATGATGAGTAGAATAACTGTTACCGGTAATAAATCATATTTTTTGTGCTTTTTCCTACGAATCAGTTTCCACTCCAGTCTTTTCAAAATAAAACTACATAGGTTTAGGAAAAGATCAACTTGGTGAGGCTTAGGCAACAAATTACTTAGGTTTAGCTTTAGGAAATGATAGTGGTTTGTGTTAAAATAACACCGTAAGTGGCTTAACTTAAGTACAGAAGTTACGTGACAAATAAATCAACTTTGACTTCTGGTTTCACACGGGACATGAACAGTCGTCGTCAGCGTCACAAATAGATTCAACTATTTCACAAACTGGTGTGAGATTGTGTATAATGTATGTATTGTTAGATTGCACCCTTGAAAAGAATGCTAAAAAATAATTCAGTTAATCTTAAAAATATGGCGTGTCCCCTTCCTTCAAAGCACTCTGACAGTTCAACAAAGAAATAAATCTTTATGTGCAAACTCATCGCAGGCGTCTAACAATCAAAAACAAGACTTTTTACACCATTGAAGGCCGTAACTTTGATGCTGGATTGGACTGATTACAGTTTATTTCCCCTCTTTTAAGTGACCAGAGATGCAGGTTCCTCTTCTGATCTTAGACACTCTGGATGAGCTCGGTGCTGCTGAGTTCAAGAGGTTTCGGTGGAGCCTGACTCAGCCGGTGCTGGATGGGTGTCAGCCCATTCGTAAGGGCTTTCTGGAGACTGCAGACCGGCAGGACACCGTCAATAAGATGATCGAAAGCTATGGTGAAGAGTTGGCTGTGAACGTGACGGTTGAAATCCTGAGGATGATGAACCACAACAACGCTGCAGAGAAGTTGAAGAAAACATATGCAGGTGGGAGTTTCTAATGATAGGAAGTACTCAGGCTCAATTCTGCAAAAAGCCTCGTTCTCAGTGGGAAATGATGCTGTTTGTTTCATCACCAGGTGCATCCACAGCTGCACAAACCACCCCTCCTACACCTTCCTCCACCTCCTCCTCCTCTGGTTTGACTCCTGCTGCTGGAGCACCAATTTCTGCCCAGGGTAAATGTGTTGTCGTGGCACCCCACATCACAGGCTCCAGCGCTGGTCTAGCAATTAATATGAACATAAATAGTAACTGATTCTGTTGTTGATGTTGCTAATTGTTCTTGTTATACATACGGGTATCTGAAGATCTCATAGACTTCAATGTAATCTGATGTATGTATGAAAAAAGAACACAATCTTTCTCTTGCAATTGAAAAGATGAATTCATAAGCAATACAATAACTTTAATCGATATAATAAACTCAAGGGTTTGTTGCTGCAGCCTCACTGACTTTATGGCTCCTTTCTACTTGTGCTTCGGTTGTTGTTTTAGCTCGTCACAGACAAACATTTCAAAAGTTTTATCATAAAAATAAAACAAAACGTAAACACAATGAATGTTACCAGGACACATGTTGTTATGCTCATCTGAATCTTGATCAGGGCCGGCTGTAGCCCTTTTGGTGCCTTTTGGTTCAACCACCCAGAACCCTAACCCTAACCCATATTGCCAAGAAGTGAAAGCTTATTGTTTGTTCCATTGCAACATCGCTGCCCAGCAGCAGAGCCACGCTTCCGCCATTTTGGACTGAAAGCGACTACAAGACACCAGTGAAACGTACGCCTACAAAGTGCTATACAAAGTAAAACAAAATTATTTGTATTCTATTGTCATATTCTGCTAAATTGACCTGTGTTGAACAATAAAATATTATAAATATAATAAGTGTTTCCAGTCCAAATGGCGTTTTGTCTCTTTGCTTCTATACTCTTTGGCTAAACTCTGAGAACAATTCAATTTTTTTCACTCAAATAGAAATTCTTGACTGAAATCTGAATGATTGGATCTTTAAAATTAAAATAATAATAATAATAATAATAATAATAATAATAATAATAAAGCTTTGTAACATTCCTTCAATGCTAATAATAATATATTTAATAATAATAATAATAACTTTATTCCACATGTCAAATGTGTTAAATATCATATCTCTGCAGATTTGTTTTTTTAATAGACTCTATTTTGAATTGTGAACAATACAAAGAACAACTAAACCAATACATAGTTAAACAATACGTATAAAGCAAATAAAGGAATAAATAAAAACAAACAAACATAAGATTAAATTTTAAAAAAGTAACATAAAACACAAAACATGCCATGGTGAATCTGAATAAATAAATAAATAAATAATAGTAACTTAAGTAAAACATTAAAATGGGAGCACCAACTCACCGTTTTACTAGCCTTTTTTTGCAGAAGATATTGTCTTAATACATTAATGTAGTTCCATTTGGTGAGGTTTAACTCTCGCAAATTTATATTTATGAATGTAAAACTTTCCAACAATGATAATGAGATTGATATTTCATATATTGTGTTGAACCTTTTAAAAAAATATATATACATTTTCCAGTATAAGTTCAAAGTCACAGATAATATTTTCCAAGATGATTCTACTTAATATCTCTGCAGACCTGGCAACCATGGATGTAGTAACCTGGCAACCCGGAGACTTCCATCCGACGTGGAGGTGATTCACTCACCACGTGAACACTTTCAGCCGGAAGCTCCCTGTCAAAAGACTGAACCACGTGACCAAATCTAGGCCAACTAGTTCAAGGTGAAGTCAAGAGTGTGGAAGTGTTAAACTTGTTTGACAGAGAAATAACACACACATAATCAATCTCATTAACATTGTTGAAAAGTTCTACATTCATAAATATAAATTTGGGAGAGTTAAACCTCACCAAATGGAATTACAGTATATATTAAGACAATATCTTCTGCAAAAAACAAAAAGGCTAGGGAGATGGTGCTCCCATTTTAATGTTTTTACTTAAGTTACTATTATTTATTTATTTATTTATTTATTTATTTATTCATTCATATTAACCCCTGGCATGTTTTGTGTTTTATGTAACTTTTTTTAAATTAAATTTTTTGTTTGTTTGTTTGTTTTTATTTATCCTTTCATTTCCTTTATATGTATTATTGAACTATGTATTGGTTTAATTGTTCTTTGTATTGTAAAAAAATCTGTTTATATTATGTTTATTTTTTGTTTATAGCTTATATTGTATATTGTATATTGGTAGAATTAAAAAATTGTATTCTTATTTTATTCTAACGTTTTTTAACTATTCTATTGTTATTTTTACTGCTTATTTGTACCAACAAACCGGAGCAAGTTCCTAGTGTATTCCCCACACACCTGACAATAAACAAGATTCTGATTCTGATTCTGATTAACAAATTTAAAATAAAGTCTATTAAAAATAAAAAAGTCTGCAGAGATATGATGTTTAACACGTTTGACGTGGAATAAAGATATTATTATGATTAAATAAGATAAGATAAGATCAGTTTATTCCTTTATTAGTCCCGCAGTGGGGAAATTTGCAGTGTACAGCAGCAAAGGGGATAGTGCAAAAAACAGGAAGCATCAGCTAACACAGTAAAAAAGAGCTAGACAAAGTGAAACAATATATGAACCATTTAAATAGAAGGAAGTATAAAAATAGGAGTAGTATATACAGTATTGACAATAAACAGACTATTAACAAAATTGCACAAGTGGAAAATGATATTGCACAGTAAGAATGAATGAATGAATGAATGAATGAAATTCCACCTGAAAATATCAGGTTATTATCAGTTTTTTGGTGTGTAAGTGGTCTACTGGGAGCAGTGCTGGTTGTGGAGTCTGACAGCTGCAGGAAGTATAAAATATAAAATATAAAAAATATATAATAAAATATAATAAATATAATAATATAATAATAAATATAATACAAATATAATAAAATATAATAAATATAATAAAATAAATATAATACAAATATAATAAATAAAATATATTATTATTAGCATTAAAGGAATGTTAAAAAGCTTTATTATTATTATTATTATTGGTGTAGAGATCTTTCATAAATCATTTTTCTCCTACTGTCATATTACTACTGGATTATTCTGCACGGTGTCGCCTTCTGAATCCTATTTATGGTAGTGTAACCCGGATGTAAGAGTACCCGGATGTAAACCTTTACACGGCTGACGGGCTTGTCCGCTCCTTGTTTAATGCTCGTGATCTGAGACCAGGAAGCAGAGCTAGCTAGCTGTTAGAGCTTCACCTTACTGCGATGAAAACACAAAAGAAACGGACAACACAACACAAATGGATCTAATATCATCATAAACGATTAACTTAAAGAGCCGATAGAGTGTGTTTTTAAACATTAACATCACCGTAACTCGTCCCGTGTGCTGTTAAAGACTGTTAGATAGCTTTATATTCATCCATCTGGCTCAGGTTGAGGCTAGCTGACGTTAGCAGCCTGTTAGCTGTTAGTGATGGCTGCAGCGCAGAGAGGAGGTCTGGTAGCTGGATATCTACTGCTGCTACTGCTGGCTGGATGCAGAGCGAGGATACACAAGCTCACCCTGACGGTACTATACTCTATATAATATATATATCTCATAAACCACAGGTCTGTTAGCTAGGCTGCTAGCTAGCTGCGCTGGTTGGAGTCATCCAGACGACATTTTATATTAGCTAACGCTAGTTAGCTAGTTTTAATTAATTAGCTTTGACAGTGTTGTTGTTGTGACAATATAAAACTTCTGAGGATGATACCAGGAGTTTATCCACTACCTGTGGTGGATGGGATGTAACTAAGTACATTTACTGAGTACTGAAGTGTTGAACAAATAAAATATCCCAAACATATTAGTAAAATAGCAGAAAAATATAAGCAAAATGTCAGATTATATTTTATAATAAAATAGAAATAAAATAGAAAAATATAAGCAAAATGTCAGATTATTTTTTATAATAAAATATTAGTAAAATAGCACTACAATATTAGTAAAGTATCAGACATAAACTGACACTTGGTGGTGACAGTGGTGTTGTTGTTTTGACAATATAAAACTTGGTTTAAAGAAAGTGTGCTGAACAAATAAAATATCCCAAAAATATTAGTAAAATAGAAAAATATTAGCAAAATGTCAGATTATTTTTTAAATATCCATAATAATAACAGTAATATATATAAATATTAATAAAATATCCAAAACATAAAAGTAAAATAGCAGAAAACATTAATAAATTATCAGACAATTATTTTTTGAAATATACCCAAAATATTAGTAAAGTGTCAGAAATGACAAAAAATATATTTACTCCTATTACTGCTGGCTGGATGCAGAGCGAGGATACACAAGCTTTCACTGAAGGTACTATACTCTATATAATATATATATATCTCATAAACCACAGGTCTGTTAGCTAGGCTGCTAGCTGGCTGCGCTGGTTGGAGTCATCCAGACGACATCTTATATTAGCTAAAGCTAGTTAGCTAGTTTTAATTAATTAGCTTTGACAGTGTTGTTGTTTTGACAATACACAACTTGGGTTAAAGGAAACATTATAATACTTCTGAGGCTGATACCAGGAGCGTATCCACTACCTGTGGTGGATGGGATGTAACTAAGTACATTTACTCAAGTACTACACTTATATATACTATTTTGAGGTACTTTACTTGAGTAATATTAGCAAAGTGTCAGACAAAATATGTAAAATATCCAAAATAATATCAGTAGAATATACAAAAAAATAGTAGTAAAATATTTAAAAAAATAGTAAAATATCCCGTATTTTGAGGTATTATTTGTACATTTTCTGCTACTTTTTACCTTTACCCCACTACATCCCAGAGATAAATATTGTACTTTTTTACTACATTACATTTTATTTGATAACTGAAGTTACTTTGCAGATTAATAATACAAAATATTATCAACTAATAAATAATATAAATTGACCAGCAGTATATAAAGTCATTAAAATTAGCTTCACCTTTACCAGCAGCAACATTAAAGTATTGAACAAATAAAATACCCCAAAATATTAGTAAAATATCCCAAAAATATTAATAATATAGCAAAAAAATATTAGCAAAATGTCAGAATTTTTTAAAATATCCTATATAATAACAGTGAAATATCTAAAAAAAATATTAGTAAAATATCCAAAACATATTGGTAAAAAAACTACTAGTAGCAAATATGAAAGTAAAAACTATCAGAAATGTGGTGTGTTGTTGTGACAAAAAAAAAACTTGGTTTAAAGAAACATTATAATACTTCTGAGGATGATACCAGGAGCTTATCCACTACCTGTGGTGGATGGGATGTAACTAAGTACATTTACCGAAGTACTGCACTTATGTGTACTATTTTGAGGTATTTGTACTTTACTTGAATATTTACATTTTCTGCTACTTTTTACTTCTACTCCACTACATCCCAGAGAGAAATATTGTACTTTTTAATTGTACTACATTTATTTGATAACTGAAGTTACTTTGCAGATTAACAATACAAAATATAATCGACCTATAAATTATGTTCTAATATTAGATTAGGATGGAACTTAATTGATCCCCAAGGTAAATTGACCAGCAGTATGTAAATTCATTAAAATGAGCTCCACCTTTATCAGCTGCAACATTAAAGTATTGAACAAATAAAATATCCCAAAAATATTAGTAGAATATCCCAGAATTTGTTTTTTAAATATCCTAAATAATAACAGTAAAATATAAAAAAAATATTAATAAAATATTATGGTATGGATGTCCTCTGAGCGATGCGAACGGTGTTACCACAGTTTTACACTCGGTGGCTCAAAGTCTTGGAAAGGGAGGAGTGAGCAGAGGGGTAACTCAGTTGGTTGCAATCTGCAACGTCACCACTTGATGTCGTCAAATCCTACACACTGTACCTTTAAGTATATTATTATGTTAATACTTTAGCACTTTTACTTAAGTAAGATTAACTTGTAGAGTATTTCTACACTGCTACTTTTACTCAAGTAAAAGATCTGGATACTTCCACCGCTGTCTGCTACTGAACGTGAGCTGTGATTGTTAAATGACTCAAGAGTTCGTCGCAGCAGCTCATCTCTCCAACTTTTTATTTGCTCTTCTTCCCAGAATGAAACTCGGGTTGCCGTCGACCTCAACAACTTTGGTTTCTATGCTAACGGGACTCTGGATGTCAAAATGATGTCTCTGAGCCTCCCAGAGCAGCTGGTCAACTACAGCGCCTTCCCGGTAAGAAGTACTTATTATTTTGTACATGTGTGTTTGTTTTACTTGAACTGCTGAACTTGTCAACAGGTGGAATCATGTTTTCAAAATGGTCTTCACGATTATAGTGACCAAAATGATCATGATTGTCAGTGTTATCACGGTATTGTCAAAATGTGCCAAAGTACTGATATACACAGTTACATTATTATTATTATTATTATTATTATTATTATTATTTTGGCTGGCTTGACCGCACGTTAACGCAATACAATAACGTTTCCTGTCCATGACAGAGTTAGCATGCAGCTTTAGCCATGATGTCTAGCTCTGCTTTTGCTGGCAATGTGTGAAACCCAAAGTGTTTCCATACTTTACTGTATGTGTAGTGTTTACCACGTTGGATTTAAAATGGGAGGGTGCAGGTCGTATCCACGTGGACCCTCCACCGTTTTCTGCTTTCTCCTTTCGGCTCGTGGTGGCTGGCTGTTTGTTGTTTGAAGGATACGGAACGGATATGACGCCACGTTACAACAATAAAAGCGGAAACTTCCTTCTACCTCTGCATAGACTCAAATAAAGCAAATATGTTGATTCAGGCATTAAAAAAATAAATTTCAAAATCGTAAAAAAAAAATAATAATTGCCTTACATTTTTTTTCCCACCCCCTGAACACTGGCTCTTTTAAGTCATTTACATCATCCTGGTGCAGTAAATCCTAACAAAACTGTGTAACAAAGGTTCAATAGAAACAAATGGGCACAGGTCAGGCAGTACTGAGAGATTGACTGACTCGTTGTTAGTTTTGGTGTTTTAATGGTATTTTTAGTCATTAAGCAAAATATACAACAAAGCCAGCCGTATCCTTTTTCAGCAATCCCACAGTGTCACCTGATTATCTTTGGTACTAACATTGCACATGCTGTTTAAGTAGAAAGAGGAAGGAAACAGCAACATCAGTTTGACATGCTGCTAATGTTGTCAGGCCATGTGGTTAATTTTGTGTTTAAAAAAAAAAAAAAAAACAGTACTAGGAAACAAATCTCTTAACAAGTTGTCACATGAAGACCATAAAGCCAGCTTGCAGTTTGATATGCAGTACGTTGTGTTGTGTTGTAGATTGTTTCTCCCAACATGAACAGAGACAACTGAATGGTTGAGTACTGGAACGCAGTGCTTCTTTTTTGCTGCCTGATAATGACTATTTGACATGAATAAATACACTAATCTTTATCAGTCCAATGAATGGAAATAACAGACAATTTAATGTTTATCTACCTAAATATGGAGCTAAAACATGCCTACAATGGCAGTGATTAATGGGCGTTATACTTTTACAAAGCTTCTTAGATTTACATCCTTATTTCTTTATACTTATTGAGGCCCAGCAACAGCAGATCTGATTCACAGATGACATTTTGGCTGAGCAGGAAAACACAGGTGTCGTTGATAACATGAGGAACAACTGCATTCCATGTAGAGAGTTATCTCATCTCACACTGACACAGAATATATGTCCTAACTGGCCGTCAGCTGTCGTCTTTGTGGTGTTTTCAAGTGCAACTTTTTGGCCAAGACAAAAGCGACATGAGGCGACGCAACAGTCGGCCTTCATCGCCGCTAGTTCTCTGATGTCAGCTTGGTGTGTCTGGGCCTCAGAAGACTGAAGGCCTTTACACACTATTGTATATATACTATATGCATATATACTATATGTCTAGGGCTTTTATTGTGAAAGGTAAAAACAGTAGTTGATCTGGTCTGCGCTGCCTTTGTAGAGGG
This sequence comes from Sebastiscus tertius, assembly GCA_916701665.1. Classification (NCBI taxonomy): domain Eukaryota; kingdom Metazoa; phylum Chordata; class Actinopteri; order Perciformes; family Sebastidae; genus Sebastiscus; species Sebastiscus tertius. The sequence goes on along the minus strand of CAKAOH010036707.1, from coordinate 24,539 downwards.
TGAAAGGAGTAAAAAAGTTTGTTGTCTTGGTTCAGACTACGGAGCCTCCGTGTTGTTGTTTCATAAATATAGACGCAACTCAACCCGTTCAGCACAACGTGATTGGTTGATGCCTTTATCCGTCGTGTGAAAGCTCAGAAAATCAACCACGTTCCGAAAAAAGTGTTGCTTTTTCACCACATAATATTCACGTTCTGTGTGAAAGTATTCATGTAAAAAAAAAAAAAGAGTTCGGAAAAAAATATATTGACGTGAAAATTAATCACACGAAAAAAACGCAGCCAGTGTGTTTCAGCCTTTAGAGTCTGATATTTCCACTTGCATTGCTCAAAACACATGAAATGACAAACTTAAGAGCCTTAAGGCTGGAACTGGAACACACCTCGACGACTACAGCCGACGGCCAGTTAGGAAGTACGTTCTGCGCCTGCGTGAGAGGAAATAATTCCACACCAGCAGGCGGCGGTAGTCTGTATTCATCATTCAAAAAGGGAAACAGGAAGACCGAGGATGGTGGATAAACAAGCCGTTGTTATGATACATACATGATTCAAAGCAGCGTTTGCCGACCATTTTCACACCACTCTCACTCACCACTTAGCTTCCAGATGGCCATGTCGCTATGAAAATACCTGTGTGTTGGAATGATCAGATGAGATGAAGATGAAAAATGTGGGCGGACAATTTAGTGATGAAATGTCAGGCCAACTGAACACAAGAATCTCAAACAACCAAAATTACAAACATATATCCGCTATCAAGGAGTCAGAGGTCTTTGGCTTCACAGAGAACAGGAATCCTTCCTCTTAAAAACATCCAGGTCGTGTGAATTAGAAAAAGCTAAACATGAATCCCATTATCTTCTGTATTGTCCTCATTATGTTGAGTTAAGAATATCTATTTTAAATCAAATGTCTGTTTTGGTGCACTGACGATGGCAGAATGGAACAGTTATTTAATTTTAAAGCTCATCAGTCACCTTTGATTCTCAAGCTTGGAAAAAACGTCAGTAGCAACATAAATGACAAATACTAAACAAATAATGGTTTGTTTGTTTAGTATTTGTCAGTTATGTTGCTACTCCGGTTTCTGTCTTTTTTGTTTATTTTCTAAATAATGGTGTCTTGGAAGCCTGTTTAGGCTGGGCGTATTATTTTTGCATGACACAATAATAATAATAATCATTCTAGTTTCTGACAGGACTGGCTTCACCTGCAGTGTTTTGACTGCTTGTTTTACTTGGTGGGGAACATGGGGAGCTCTTAAACGGAGCCAAAGAGATAATATATGAAGTGTTGAACAATGACAGAGTGAAATGTCGTATTTATACTGGAAACTACTGACCCGTTAACTGACCACATTTCTAACACTCTCTTTAGGTTGGTTTCACCCTCTCCAGGTCACGTGTGAATGGAGTCCTGTCTTACACAGTGAGTACATCAATCATTCATTTTTCTGTTGAAAATTACACACAGTTATTATCAGCAGAGGTGAAAGAAGTACTCACATCTTGTACTTCAGTAAAAGTAGCAATACCACAGTGTAGAAATACTCTTCTGTACTTTTACCAGTAAAAGTACAGAAGTATCAGCATCAAATTATACTTAGAGTACCAAAAATAAAATGACTCGTTCTGCAGAATCATCTGTTATATTATTATATTATTATTATTATTGATAGATTAATGTGTTCATCACTTCAATGATGCAGCTGGTAAAGGTGGAGCTACTTTTAATTATTTTTTGGATATTTTACTAATGTTTTTTGGGATATTTTGCTATTTTCTTTGGATAGTTTACTGATATTATTTTGGATATTTTACAAGTTTATGTCTGATACAAACACAAATATTTTTCTGCTATTTTTCTAATACTTTTTGGACATTTTACGATTTTTTGTATGATACTTTATTAATATTTTTCTGATATTTTACTAATATTTTTGGGATATTTTACAAATCTTTTTTGGATATGTTACTGATATTATTTTGTATATTTTACAAATTTTTGTCTGACACTTTTCTAGTTTTGTCTGGTATTTTACTAATATTTTTGGGATATATGAAAAATGTTTTCCTGATAATTTATTATTATTTACTGATAACATTTTGGATATTTTACAGATTTATGTCTGATACTTTACTAATATTTTTTGGATATTTAAAAAAATGTTGTCTGACACTTTACAAATGTATATAATGTATATAATATCTTTCTGATATGTTACTAATATTTAGGGATATTTTACTAATGTTTTCTTTTATATTTTACTTATATTTCTTTGTATATTTTACTGATATTATTTTGGATATTTTAAACATTTTTGTCTGACAATTTGCTAATATCTTTCTGCTATTTTAGTAATATTTACTGGCAGAACATGGAAATACTCAAGTAAAATACAAGTACCTCAAAATTGTATTTAAGTACAGTACTTGAGTAAATGTACTTAGTTACTTTCCACTACTGACTATCAGACTTTTTTGTAATTAGTCATGCTGTTGACGGAAAACGTGTGTGTGTGTGTGTTATGAATGTTAGATACTGATGTATCAGGTTATTTCAGGGGAGGTTTAGTGGTAACGTGCAGCGGCTGTTTAAATGTGATTATTTGACTGTTTGTTGTTTTTTTTTCTCCAGGCGGAGGAGACGGAGACATGCCCTCTCATTCTCACTAAGTTCACCAACAATGAGCCTCTCATTCTGTTTCTGATTGATATCAACACGCTCAGGTATGTATATGTTTCAGCACCAGTACTCACAAGTGTGTTACTGTGCCCTGGCAGCCTAATGTGAAGGATGACTATATGATGTGTGTTTGTGTAGTGTCAATGTGAGAGCCATGGGCGACCAGGACAACATCTTGATAGCAAAGCCAAAGGCTGAAGCGCCTAAAGGTAAGTGTCGCTCACACTTTACAAACCTCACAAAATCACTCTGCGTTTTGCCTCCCTCTGCAGTTTAAAGGGAAAGTTGTGGTGTTACCAAAAAAATCTAGGTATCTAAAATGCATTTAGCTGATACTCCTGTCTGTTTCTCCAAACTCCATCTACTGTAGGTAATACACTGACTATGGAGAAGTACCTCTTACAACCACACTGAGAAACACCACAACTATCCCTTTAAAGACCAGAATGAATGATGGGATCATTTTAAACCTTTGAGAATTTAAACATAGCTTAATTCAACCACCATTTTGTGAAACCCGAGGAATGTGACGGGGTAGCTTGGTGTGTCCTGTATTTGTTTCCTGTAGGTCCGAGGAAAGCCAGAGATGTTCCTGCTCCTGCTCCTGCTAATGCTAATGCTGCTGCTGCTGCTGTTACACCAGTTGCACCACATAAACCATCAACACAAAGTGCAAAGACTAAGGTGCCTCAGAACAAACAGGAAGATGAGTCTGTGGGTCAGAAGGCAGTAGAACAGCCAGAGGCTGCAGCAGAAGCTACGAAGGTGGAGGAAAAGGAATTCCAGGTAAGAGGTGTAGGTGTGCCTGTATTAAGGGGGCGGGGGGTATACCGGTTTCATCACCGTCACCGGTGTCACGTTCGGCCACGACATGGATTTTTCAATACTGTCATTACCGTGATAAACACACACACACTTGTTTTGGTTTAGCACACACACACACATACAACGGAGATACAACACCTGATAAACTATGTCACATCCACACAGGTTGTCTATGGTTACGTACAGGCTACCGCCGTTATTAACCCACATTAACAGGTTAGAGCAGCCACACAGACCAAGTGAACAGTGTGGCTGCAGCTGCTCGTACGTGTGTGGCGTCCACACAGACAGCATTGCTGTTGGGTAGCTGCCAGCCCTCAACACATCGTTTTCACAATCTATGCGCGCATCACTCGGAAAAATTAGGCGACACACGGCCAATCTGTAGATTAGCAGCCCGTAGTCGAGCCACGCTACTCGCAGTCCATGTGTCTTCTGTACAGCAGCGGTTCAACAGCATGACTCTACGCTGGATATTTTCAATCTCTTTCTTCATGTGGGTTAAGATGCAAAAGGTTCTGTCAGCTTTCTGTTTCTTCAAAGATGTAAATTCAATAAAATGTCATGTAATTCCCAGTTTGGCTGTGGTGAAAAGAGGTGAAATAATAAAACAACAGTAGGCTGAATGTGTGAAAAAACTTCATTTTTTCCAAATATTCTTTATTTCTGAGATCTAGGTTGCTCAACAGTCGGCTACAGTTCACTCACAACTGAAAACAACAGCATGACTGTTGTTATTAACTCTGAATGAATCACATTACATGTACATTATGGGGCAGGCTACTCCTCCCAAAAACACATGTAGGTCTATAACTCATAAACACATCTGTTTTTAAAAAATATTTGTTCTTTCCTAAGATAAGTTCCCTTACATTGCCATAGAAAGAAAAGAGGTAGAATCATGTTTTGAGTGGAGTATCCTTTTTCATTTTTATCACCGTGATATAATACAGTCACCGCAAAAAACAAAAGAAATACCGTGATATACATTTTTGGTCATATCGCCCACCCCTAGCCTGTATGTGTGATCTGTTCATAAAATCAGTTTCTAATCTGTGTTTGCTTCCAGCTGGATAAGGTCAAACAACTGACGTTGGCTCTGGACAAAGTTAACGGCTCCTACAACTTCAGCGTAAGCACATCTTTGTTAACCGTTCTACGTGATGTGAAACAATCTGTGATGTGGTTCACTGTTGCGTGACATGTTCTCTTCTCTCCCATAGTTCCACATGGTGGTCGGCCTGCTGGCGGAGGGTCTGTACAGCCTCAAGTTCCACTACTGTCAGAACCGGGTGGCTGGGATCAAATTCCCCTACTCGTTCACTGTAAGTTGAGCGTGTTTGTGATGGAACATGGATCCTCAGTCTATGCGGAGGTAGAAGGAAGTTACCGCTTGTATTGTTGTAGTCTGAGTAAAGTGACGTCATATCCGTTCCGTATCCGTCAACTAAAACAAACTGCAGCGAGCCTAAACGAGAAAGTAGAAAACGGCGGAGGGTTGACGTGGATACGACCTGCACCCTCACATTATAAATCCAAAGTGGTAAACACTACACATCCAGTAAAGTATGGAAACACTTTGGGTTACACACATTTCAGGAAAAGCAGAGCTAGACATCACGGCTAAAGCTGCATGCTAACTCTGTCACGGACAGGAAATGTTTATCGTATTGCGGTAACGTGTGGTCAAGCCGCCGTCACTCATCTCCGTGGTCAAATGGGCCGACGCTACAACTGTAGAGCACCCATATACTGACGTTTATGTTAAATGCATTCAAACGGCCCCGATGGAGCTGACCATGGATGGATAAAGAGAACGGAGCTGACGGGAGAGCTAGAGACGGACTTGGAGAAGTTAGAGGAAGTATACACGTGTGACTACGTCCGGTTTCAGAATAAGGTGTTAACAAAGGGAACTGTATATACAAAATACATTTATGGAAATAAGATTGATTGGATTATATTCACCAGAAGTATAAAACATTACATGTCCCTTATAAATTAAAAAGAAAATACCACTAATTTGTGAGGGAAATATCTTTATTCTTTGATTTGAGTTTCTGGAAAACAATTAATAAATAATTCCTGACAATGATCCTGATATATTTGACTTCAGGACATCTCTGACTACATGCATGCTGAAAATCAAACATTTTTACTGTATTAATTTAGATATTTTTTAAAGTAGAAATCCCTAGAAGTGTATGATTCAACTTTTTCCCATGGTCTAGTGTTAAAAAATTTAATAAAAATCAATAACAAATTGTAATATCGAATCGCAATACATATCAAATCGGCACCCAAGTATCGTGATAGTATTGAATCAGGAGATAGGTGTATCGTCCCAGCCCTACCTCAGGTGTGTGCATGTGTTAACCTGGATGTATCCTCTGCAGGTGGAGGTGACAGAGAAGAATCCAGAAGGCTACCTGTCTGCGGCAGAAATCCCTCTGTCTCGCCTTTACATCGGTATGGCTGGAGTCTTCTTCACTGCTGCCATGGTCTGGGTGTACACTCTCATGAAGCACAGGTACGCAGGCCTACACTAATGTGTCGCAGAATCTTACGGCTTCTTTATTTAAAGATGCTGAATCACTTTGCAGAGTCATGTTTTTTTGAATATCCTGTGAAGTTGTTGCAACACCCACATTATAACAAGACTACAGCCAAAGAGGCTCTGTGAGGCTTTGAGCTAAATGCTAACAGCATATTAATTAAAGATTAAATATTATTATTATTATTATTATTATTATACCTGTGCCTCTGTATGCTTTTTTTTACAGGTACAGCGTGTTTAAGATCCACTGGCTGATGGCAGCGCTGGCCTTCACCAAGTCCATCTCACTGGTCTTCCATAGTGTAAGTACACCAGCACCGCAGAGCAGACAGGGGCTGGACCGTATGGCCAAACAATATAAGGTGGTCGAGCACATCCGAAACCATAGTAGGACGGTGCTGGACCAGTAGAAGACGCACGGAAATACGTAGAAGAAGGTCCACACACTGTAGCTCCCTTTAAGTGCAATTTATTGGCACATCTTAGTTAGCTCACATGATGTGACCAGAGCGTTTAGCTTTTGAGATGGCGTCTAGGTGAAGATTTATTAAGTGTGAAGAAGAGCTGGTGCTCGAAACGTCACTAAGATGTGCCAATAATTGCACTTAAAGGGAGCTACGTGGGTGTCGGGACCTTCTTTTATGTTTTTCATTGGACCATATGGCCACACACACCATATAAAATCAATAATTATCATGATATGTATTTAATAAAAATATTAACGCTCAATTTACAGTTTTTTTGTGACCAAATTATTATTGGTTTACCTTTTTCCCAGTTTTGCATTAATTATGGAGTCATTACGTATGAAAACCAAGTAACTGAAATATTGTTTTGTTAGGGTTAGATTTGTTTTTTAATATTTATTATTACTATATGTGTGTGTGTGTGTGTACATTTTTATTATTATTATTATAGTTTATGGTCTCAATCGCTAGTTTTAAGTCTTCTTCAATACAGCATGATGTTCATTTATACATAAATAAATGGTGTAGTTTACAGTTTTCAGAGTGTTCTCCTCAGGAAAGAACCCTAAAGAAACCACAAGGTTAATTATTATATAACATATAATTATTGATTATCCTTTGAGCATATGTTAACTTCCGGTTAGGTCAAAATAAATTAATCGTGCGTCTCTTTTATATTTTTCCAAATGTTATCGGGCCGCATCGATCAAAGTCAAAGTCATATCGCTCAAAACTATTTATCCACCGTTTTACAGCTGCAACCACAGGGGCTGATTTATGTTTTTTTTCTCTCGGTCTCTCAGATCAACTATCACTTCATCAACACTGAGGGGCATCCTATCGAAGGCTGGGCCGTCATGTATTACATCACACATCTGTAAGTACCATTTCTCCAGGAGTTTAAAGTTATTATTTAGCGGTTTGTTTTTAACAGTGACTTTGTATTGATGTGCTTTCCAGGCTCAAGGGGGCGCTCCTCTTCATCACGCTGGCGCTGATCGGCACCGGCTGGGCTTTCGTTAAATACATCCTGTCTGACAAGGAAAAGAAGATCTTCATGATTGTCATCCCTCTGCAGGTGTGTGAAACGGTAGTTGTGTGTGATTATCTACACTGGGTGAGTTTGTGTTGGTGACCCCGCTCACCCGTTATCCTGCAGGTCCTGGCTAATGTCGCCTACATCATCATCGAGTCTACGGAGGAGGGCTCCAGTGAATACTACCTGTGGAAGGAGATCCTGTTTCTGGTCGACCTCATCTGCTGCGGCGCCATCCTCTTCCCTGTTGTCTGGTGAGTGTGTGTGAGGTCACATTTTCCATTTTAAAAATCAGTTGAAAAATTGAATTAAGACTAGTTTTGAGACGGGTGTATAAAGTGTCTGGCTGTTTCCACAGAGGCTTGTTGAGATAAGAGGATCTTCATGGCAAAATTGGGCTCTTTGGGAACTGTTCTGCATCCAAACTGCCTCATTTTCAGAGCATTTTCTAGGAAAAATATTCAATTTAAAGTATAACTGCACACTGAACCCTCTGAGTCCTGCGATCCTTACCGACTTTACTGTCTTTCAGAGGCTGTAGCAGGTTCAGTTTTAGAGCTGGAGTGAAGCTACTGACATCATATGAAACTAGAAAACCTAAGGAAACCAACCATGTCATGTTAGCTTGTTGGGAAAGAGGTTAAATAATGCTCCAAAGTTGGGCTAAAAATTTTAGCGAGGAAAAACTGGCATGGTCATTTTAATTGGGGTCCCTTTGCCCGGCTGCTTCTCAGAGGAGCATAAAGTGAGCGATGGACGTAAATGGGAGTTAGAAAAATGCAGCACACAGACTTTGATTAATCTCAAACATTTTCATGTCAAGGATCGAAAATGGAGTCCAGTAGACCACAGACCATGGACGTATAAGAGGTTGTGTCCTGTTCTTTTGCCCTGCGTGTCAGTAAATAGCCTACAACTCCATTAAATTCTGTTAATGTCATGCTACTAGCACTGCTAGCTACTGGCCAATAGCCGGTTGTTTGGGAACAGAGACATTAATACATCCACCATGGTACAGGCTTACAGCATACAGCCCATGGGTGTATTATAAGATAATAAAAGTGATGAATTACAGCCAATATATCCATTATTACAACCGCATACAGCTAGCAGGAAGCTGGCAGAACCGGATATGTCATCTGAGCGTGCAGGGCGGTGCAGTCCCGTGGGTCTGATGCACGTTCATTATGCCGAGGAAAATAACTCTGGATTCAGCTGTTAGTTCATTTTACAACTTTTAGGACGTAATGATTTAAATGATGGATATTTAAGTGTTTGTACTGGGAAGTTGATTCACCTAAAAAAAAAATGATCCTCTGATTTACAGACGTCTCTTTATACATCCATGGACACAGACTCATTGGAGTTTTCAGTTAAAAATGGTGACAACGCCATCTAGTGGCTGTTGTCAAAAAAGCACCAGAGTTTAGTGTGTTTGCTTGTAGACTCTTTGCTGCGGCTCAGACCTTGGGGAGAACTCACACTTTAACACACTAACAGCAGTAGGAAAGAGATCAGGTTGCCAGGAAATCAAAAGTAATGCTTGAAAGCAGGCAAGATGACGGGCTGGATGAGCGGCCCCACCAGCCAATCGGAGCTAAGTCGAGCCGTGGCGTAGGTTCCCCTTTTCTCAGCTGATCGTGAAATGCAATAAAAACAAGTCCCAAATCTCCAGGTATAAAATTACAAGGTTGAGGATTTATTTTTTCCAATGAAAAGGTGTTAATGGACCATGCATACGTTAACCCATAAAGGTAAATACCGTTCAGTCAGTCTGTGTGCAGATGTGTAGATCTCAAACATACTCTGTCTTTACAGGTCCATCCGTCATCTACAGGAGGCTTCCAGCACCGACGGCAAAGGTGAGACTCCTCATCCGTTACTGCTTTTATGAGATTCTGATATCTTTTTATTAAATTTGGTCTCTGTCTCTTTCAGCTGCCATGAATTTGGAGAAGCTCAAGCTCTTCCGGCATTATTACGTGATGGTAAGAAGGAGTTGAGCTCAGCAGTGTTTGTCTTCTGTCCCCGACCGGAGGCTGACGTTCTGCACCATGCACAGTGTTTCTGATGCATCAGCGAGAAAAACCTGTAACCTAAACAGTTGTTTATTAACCTAATCTGAGCCTTAACCCCGAGGTTAAACCTACAGGAGAACTCACGCCTCATTGCGACTGCAAGCAGAGATGATTTTTTTTTTTCTTTTTTTGTTGTAATCATCGATCTACGAAGACACACTTAAACTGGGTTTACACTAAAAAGTTCCTGGTAATTTTAGTCCCAGGACTACTTTTCAAAGGTTCCTTCAGCCTACTCTTGTCTGCGTTTCCACCGCGGTCTAAAGACCTGTGAAGTTTAGGCAAATTAGTCAGCTGACATATGAAAAAGCAACATGACGTGATGAGGGCTGCTGGTGGTCACAGCAGTAAACATACTCTGCAGCCTGCAGTTCAGTGTGTCCGCCTGTGTACTCTAAAAAACACTGGAAAAATTAACCTTACTGCTGCATAGAGTTACTGATGAACGTTGGATGTAATGAATGAAACTAAGAGCGTCTGTCTCTACAGTAAATCATCATCATCATCATAAAAAAGCGCTCAGAGCGGATATGTCATATGAGCTTGCAGGGTGGTGCGGTCCCGTGGGTCTGATGCACGTTCATTATGCCGAGGAAAATAACTCTGGATTCAGCTGTTAGTTCATTTTACAACTTTTAGAACATAATGATTTAAATGAGGGCTATTTAAGTGTTGTACTGGGAAGTTGATTCACCTAAAAAAAAAAAAAAAAATGATCCTCTGATTTACAGACGTCTCTTTATACATCCATGGACATAGACTCATTGGTGTTTTCAGTCCAAAATGGCAGCAGCGCTACCGTTATTATACCACTATGAAACGCTGGGCTAAAGCGCTCGCCAGCGCCCTGCGTTCGCTTTTCTGACAGAATAAGACGCCGTATGGACACAGGCCCTAAATCAGTACTAGAGTCCTTCCAGAGAGCCAGAACAAAAGCTTTGCAAACAACCCCCACATGCTGTTGGACCGTTCTGACAATGCATACCATTGTTCTTTGTCACAAAGCGCGTTTTACAGAGCTGGAGCAAGACGGTAAAGGAAAGATCCAGTTTGGATTAAAAGCCACATTAGTTCAAGCATCCAACTGTGTGTACATTTATTAAATATTGTGTTTTCTTCTTTTCAGATCGTGTGTTATATCTACTTTACCAGGATCATAGCCATTCTGCTCAAGGTCACTATGCCTTTCCAGTGGCAGTGGTGCTACGAGGTGAGACGACAACAGACGATGAGCAGAAACTATTTGAGTTTATGACTTTAGTGAGCGCTTGTTTGTCAAAGGTCAAAGACATCCTGTCGCTTACGCTGACTCAACATTGACCGGGCTGCAGGTTTTATTGCATGTCTGCCAGTAGGATGTTTGCATACACATCACATACGTATATTATTCCGAAGATGGTCGGGATGTGAGCATTACAGGGAGGAGAAAATGTTTCAGGCTGCACTCATTAAATCACACAAACTTTTATACATCAGGGATTTCTGTTTGAATGGTCTGATGCCAGTAATGAAGCTTGTTTGCATGCTGGTTGGGAAGAAATGTATTCATCATGTCTTTATACTGTCTCTACCTGCTGTCATTAATCACACTGTCCTGCTTCTTCAGTTTCTGGTGGAGGTGTCCACTCTGATCTTCTTTGTGTTGACGGGCTACAAGTTCAGACCAGCATCCAACAACCCGTACCTGCAGCTCCCCCAGGACGAGGAGGACGTAGAGATGGATGAAGTGTAAGCACACACTCCTCCACATTATGCCTCTACATGTCATACACACTGACCCTTTTACAGTTTGCAAACAACGATAACGTAGGTAGGTTTAGTTTAGTTTATTACTTTATTTGACAGGGACAGTGCTTATTGCCAAAATGCAGAACTCGAGGCTTCAAAACCGCAGTCCACAAATAGAGATAGATAAGATTAGAAATATCCATCCATCCATCCCTCCTTCCATTTTCTTCTGCTTATACGGGGCCGGGTCGCAGAGCATTAGGCTTAGCAGAGAATTCCAGATGTCCCTCTCCCCAGCAACGTTTTCTAGCTCTTCCTGTGGGACCCTGAGGCCTCTTATCAGTTGACCGTGCCCGGAAAACCTCCAAAGGGAGGCGTCCAGGAGGCATCCTGATCAGATGCCTGAGCCACCTGAGCTGGCCCCTTTCAACGCGAAGGAGCAGCGGCTCTACTCCGAGCTTCCTCCGGATGTCTGAGCTCCTCACCCTATCTCTAAGGCTGAGCCCAGCCACCCTACGGAGGAAACTTATTTTGGCAGCTTGTATGTGCGATCTCATTCTTTCGGTCACTACCCAAAGCTCATGAACCATATGTGAGGGTTGGAACGTAGATGGACCGATAAATCGAGAGCTTTGCCTTCCGCCTCAGCTCCCTCTTCACCACAGCGGTCCTGTACAGCGCCCGCATAACTGCAGACGCCGCGCCGCACTACCTGTCCATCTCCCGCTCCATTTCCCCCCCCGAGATACTTGAACTCCCTCGCTTGGGGCTGTGACTCACTCCCAACCCAGAAGGCGCAATCCACCGGTTTCTGGCAGACAATCGCGGCCTCAGACATGGAAGTACTGACTCTCATCCTGACCGCTTCACACTGCAAACCGCCCCAGTGCATGCTGAAGGTCACAGTTCAAAAGATTAGAAACATTATCCTGGTAAAATCTCTCAGGGCTTCCGTACATAAAGGATTAATAATAATTTATTTATTTTTTTCTCTGTTTGTGTGTTCAGAGTGACGGAGTCCGGTGCACTGGAGGGCATTTCCAAAGTCAAGAAAACATGTAACGGACGTGAGCGCCAGAAAGAGTCCACCTTGTGAACGGGAAGCTGCATCTTTGGGGAGGGGGGGATCCACTAAACACCCCCAGACCAGCTGGTACTGAGGGGTACACACGGACCAAGGCACCCCCCCTCCCCTACCCCCCCAGTGACTGCTTTCCTGTTGAAACTCATGGAGTGGTTGCAGTGGTCGTGTCCACTGTCTGGCTATGCAAAAGAATAAACACTTTGTTGGACGCTCTCCTTTTCCTCGGAACAAACTCCACCCAAAAACTCTGAGAGGTTTCAGATGGAGACGAGTTCCCGCCACATGGAAGGTGGAGATCTGGAGAGGAGCTCTGGTGTTCTTTAGTTTTCATTCCTCTCTCTCTCTCTCTCTCCAAAGATAACCATCATTTTAGACAAAGACTTGCTTTCGGGTGTGTTTCTATCAGCTATTTAAAACGGTACTTCTGCTTAGTTGTACCTTTCTGTGTGTGATGTGAGTACAGGTGTGTGTGAATGTGAGACGACACAAGACGATGGCCCGTACTCAGGTAAAAGGCTATTCAGTACACATTTAACATGTCGTTTCTTCTTCCCGCTATTCAGGGTCGGTTATACATCTTCATCACCAACACTGGACACTATATGTTACTCTTCTCCCCATATGTTTGATTAGTATATTGAAATATACGGAAGAGGCTGTATATTTCATTATATGTACTTATTGAAATGTTATATTTCAGTATTATTGTTTCTGTTGGCGAGGAAAGAGTTCCTCCCAGTCCGTCACATGGACCGCTGCTGTAATTTAGTGCTTTAGTGGTTGTGCGTTCAGCCCAGATGGCGACACAAATAAATCAGTCTCTCAGTGGTCCGACTCGTCTTCAACGACGGCCTTCTGCTTTGTTTTTTTTCTTTTCCTTTTTGGCCACGCTGTGCCGAGCTGGGCAGAGAAGTGACCGACATGATCATTTTGAATTTAGCTTTTTTGGTTTTACCTTTGTGCTCTTGATGTGAAGCTTATTTTATTAATTATTGACGACTTATTGGTGAAGATATCAGCAGGGTAGATGGCCATTTGTAAATAATTTACAGAGACACAAAAGGAAGGCACATAACATTTCATAAGAAATGCATCTAGACAGTAATGACACAGGTTCAGTTAGAGGGGTTTGATTCCTCCAACAGGCGAAGGGGAGGAGTAAATGTGAGGAATGAAGGAGAGACTACTGAGATGTAAACAGAGACACACCTGTACAGGTGTGACAGACAGTCAGTGAGTCTGCAGGAGGTAACAGGAAGTGAACCAGTTGAGCAGAAAAGGTTTTGTGCTTGTTTCAGAGGTTTGATGTCTGTGTGAACTGTCACAATAAAGCTGGAAACGTCTCAAATGAAGCTCTTATGTCTTGAAGCTATTTTTTTTAGGGATGTACCGATCTGACTTTTTCAGTCTCGATACCGATGCTGATACCTGGGCTTTGGGTCTCGTCCAATACCGAGTACCGATCTGATACCAGTGTTTGATTAATAAGCTGTATGTCTCACTGTGTGGAAGCAACTGGGATCATTCTTTTATGGGTAAGGCAACATCAGGCCTGACTTAAAAGTGCTTTCCTAACTTTGTAAAACTAAATGTAACAAATAAACACATTGATATAAATTGTTATATACAGTATATATATATAATTCAAGTGTAAACCTTTTTAATGCAGCAACGATCCAGCTATTTAAATCAGTACCGGCCTGATATCCGATCCGGTATCGGTGCATCCCTCAATTTTTTAAAAGCTGTGTTTACGGAAAACTTAGTGATTTAATGTTTCATTTCTACGACGGCATAATAGGATCATTGTAGGGTAAAAAAAAAATGACGGACCCGAGGTAGGGGGGTAATCTTCCGAGAGAAAACTCTGAATTTATGAGATTAAAGTATTACATTTTTTCAAGAAAAAAAACTCTGGATATTCACTGAGATTAAAATGGTAAATTTATGAGAAAAAACCATAAATTTAGGAGACTACATCCTGATGTAAATGATGATGATGATCTGGTGACCGCTTTAGTGCATTAGGAACTAAAATACAACGGACAGAGGAAGGATATCTTCATGTTCCAGTACCTCCTCACTAATGTGGGTGTGGTATTCCGTTTACTGTTTTTTTTCTTGTTAATTTATGACTTTATAATTTCAGAGAATATTCTATTTTTTTCTTATTAATTTGGGATTTTTCATAAATTTGTAATTTAATAATCTCAGAGAATATTCTAGTTTTTTCTTGTTAATTTGTGATTCTTTTCTCGTAATTTTGTGACTTTATAATCTCAGAGAATATTCATTTTTTTCACATAAATGTGTGACATAAATCTGAATATTCTAGTTTTTTTCTTGTTAATTTGTGATTTTTTTTCTCATAATTTTTTGACTTTATAAGCTCTGAGAATATTTGTTTTTTTTTGTTAATTTATGACTTTATAATTTAAGAGAATATTAATTTTTTTCTTGTTAATTTGTTATTTGTTTTGTCAGAATATTCTAGTTTTTTTCTTGTTAATTTGTGATTCTTTTCTCGTAATTTTGTGATTTTCTAATCTCTGAGAATATTTTCTTTTGTTAATTTATGACTTTATAATTTCAGAGAATATTAAATTTTTTTCTTGTTAATTTGTGATTTGTTTTATATATATATTTATATATATATACATATACTTATATATATACATACATATGTATATGTGTGTATATATATATATATATACATACATAATCAGTATATGTATATACTGTATATATATATATACATATATATGTATATATGTATATATGTATATATATATATATATATACAGTATATACATATACTGTATATATATATATATGTATATACTGTATATACTGTATATACTGTATATATATTATTCTTCATGATTCATGATGGCGGCTCTCAGTGCTGCAGCGCTGGAGGTGAACTCGCAGTAACAACCGGCTCTTATCATCTGTCCGGTGTTGCTGCCAGCTCGGCCCCTCCTCCTCACTCCCTCCCTCTTCCTCCCTGCTGGTCCCCTCCCTCCCTCTTCCTCCCTCCCTCTTCCTCCCTCCCTGCTGGTCCCCTCCCTCCTCCTCCTCCCTCCCTCCCTGCTGCAGCTTCAGGAGGAAGCTGGTCCTCCCTGCAGTCCGTCAGAGTGCAGCAGACTGCAGTCTCTCTCCATCATCTCTCTCCTCCTCTCCTCCTCCTCCTCCTCTTCCTCCTCCTCCCTGCACTCCCTGGCAGGTGGAAAAGACTCACACGAGGCCAGGATGATGTGAGTATCAACTCCGTTATAT
Source organism: Sebastiscus tertius (assembly GCA_916701665.1). NCBI lineage: Eukaryota > Metazoa > Chordata > Actinopteri > Perciformes > Sebastidae > Sebastiscus > Sebastiscus tertius. The sequence continues at coordinate 8,798 of CAKAOH010036707.1, read as the reverse complement.
TCTAGTTTAAATAAATACCACTGCAGAGGATTTCAGGAGACTTTTCTTCAGCAATGTCTGACCGCAGCTGATGTCTATGTCAGGGACTTTTCTGCAGCGTCATGCACAGGCAAAGTTGATTTTTGCGTCATGAAAATGTCTTCTTTTTATTTAACAGGCTGCTGTGACATGAATCCAGCAGCAGATAGACATGAAACCAAGCTGGTGATTGTGTGTTGAGATAAATCTATCCCATCCTTAAATAACCTTACCTCTTCTCTAAAACGGTGCTGGCTGTTACATCCAAATTTAAATGAAAGGTTGTGATGAAGGTGATTGTGAAGGTGATGATGAAGAGGATGATGTAATGATTTAATGAGCTGTTTCTCTGTGACCTCAAAACGTCTTTGATGTTGAGAAGCCGAGCCTGATGATGCAGCACATCTGAGCAAAACGTGTCCCATTTCATCTCTGCAGTGCACACACACACACACACACACACACACACACACACACACACACACACTCACGCACAAACGCATACATATACACATTAACACACAGACACACACACACACAGCTTTTTAAAATCTGCCGTCGACATTTTTATAATTTTTTATGCTTTGTCATTGAACATCAGCCTGCTGCTGTTCTCTTACTGGTCCATGTGGTGGAAGACGTAAAAGTACTAATACCACAGTGAAGAAATACTCTAAAAAAGTCCTGCAGTAAAAGTCATGCTTTCAAAATATTACTAAAAAAGTACAAAAGTAGGATCAAAATATACTTAAAGTACCAAAAGTAAAACTACTCATTCTGCAGAATAATCTATATTATATTATTGTATTCTAATAATTGATGCATTAATGTTTTCATCACTTTAATGTTGCAGCTGGTTCATTAGTTTTGGGATATTTTACAAATTTTTGTCTGATAATTTATTAATATTTCTCTGATATTTTACTGATTTTTGGGGGGATATTTTACAAATGTATTTTGGATTTATTTACTAATATTTTTTTTGGGATTATAACCTCCGCCAAGGCCGAAGGCCTAGGAAGGAGGTTATGTTTTCACCTGCGTTGATTTGTTTGTTGGTTTGTCCGTTAGCAGGATTACTCCAAAAGTCTGCGATGGATTTGAATTAAATTTGGAGGGTTGGGGTGTGGCACAATGAATAAACCATTAGATTTTGGTGGTGATCCAGGGGGGAAAGACATACATAAAAACCTGCCTTGGCGGAGTTCTAGTTTACTGATATTTTGGATATTTCATAAATTTTCGTCTGACACTTTGCTAATATTTTTCTGATATTTTATTTATATTTTGGGGATATTTTACTCATGTATTTTTTTATATTGTACTAATATTTAGTGGATATTTTACTGATATTATTTTGGATACTTCATAATTTTTCGTCTGACACTTTGCTAATATTTTTCTGCTCATTTTACTAATATTTTTGGGATATTGTACACATGTTTGCCTGATAATTTATTAATATTCTTCAGATATTTTACTAATATTTTTGGGATATTTTATTGATATTATTTTGGATATTTTATAAATTTTCATCTGACACTTTGCTAATATTTTTCTGCTATTTTACTAATATTTTGGGATATTTTACTAATGTTTGGATATTTTGCAAATATTGTTTTGGGATATTTTACTGATATTATTTTGGATATTGTACAAATTATTGTCTGACACTTCACTAATATTTTTTTCTTCTAATTTACTAATATTTTTGGGATATTCTATTAATATTTTTGGGATATTTTATTGTTCAACACTTTACTGTTGCAGTTGGTGAAGGTGGAGCTACTTTTAATGACTTTATATACTGCTGAGTAATTTAATCTATAATAATGCATCAGCATTTATTAGTTGATTATATTTAGTTTTAATAAAATGTAAAGTAATTTAAGTTACCAGAAGTATAAAGCAGCATTAAATGGAAATACTCCAGTAAAGTACAAGTACCACACAGTAAATGTACTTGGTTACATTCCACCGCTTGTCGATTCACTGTTAAACTATGAGATCATTTCAAATGTATAATTTGTACTTGTGTCCTTCGTCAGGGTTTTCCTCTCAGTCTGGGCGCTGTTGGCCCTCGTGGTCTCTGCTGAAGGAAGCGTTGGGTAAGTCGATCGCTTCAGATAAATGAACTACATGGACAGAAATATGTGGACACCCAAACACTACACCCATGTGTATATTAAACTACCCTGTCTATGTACATATAGCCACCCAGTGTGGCTGGATAATAAATAATAATAATGGATAATAAAATGATGCTATCATCACTCTGTTACAGACCAAGCACCAACACCAGCTTCTGCACCGAGTCAAAGGAATGTCTGGAATATCAGCTGGTCTGCAAAACAGATGAATATGAGGTGAGTCAGTCAAGCAGCACGTACAGTGTAACCTCCCATGACACTCGTTTGACACTGATTTGTGTGTTTGTGTTCAGGTGCGACACTACAGCCCGACTCGCTGGGTGTCAACAGATGCCGAAGCCTACTTCATGGGTGTGGGAGCAGCTATGGCCTTCAGGAGACTCTTCCAGTACATCACTGGAGCCAATGATGCAGGTGAGGACCAGACGCAAGCCCACCATCAGCACTCATCAGCTCTGCTGGAGGTCTCTCTTGTGTTTTGTCAATAATCTTCTTTTACTCGTCGGGCAGTAAACTCACCAAGATAGTGACTTGTTCTTGGTGTCTTGATTTCCTGTATGTTTATCTGTGTGTAAACTCATTCTGTAGAATTATCTATATTATGTATTCTAATAATTGATGCATTAATGTGTTCATCATTTTAATGTTGCAGCTGGTTAATTATTTTTGGATATTTTACAATTTTTTCTGATAATTCATTAATATTTCTTTGATATTTTACAGATTTGGGGGGGGATATTTTATTTTTATTATTATTATTATTTTTATTATTTGTTTTTACAAAACATTTTTGGGGATATTTTACTGATATTTTGGATATTTTATACATTTTCATCTGATACTTTGCTAATATTTTTTGGGATATTTTACTAATATTTTTTTTATATTTCACTAATATTTTTGGATATTGTACACATTTTTGTCTGATAATTTATTTATATTTTTCAGATATTTTAATAATATTTTTTGGATATTTTATACATTTTCGTCTGACACTTTGCTAATATTTTTCTGCTATTTTACTAACATTTTTGGGATATTTTATAAATATTTTTGGGATATTTTATTTGTTCAACACTTTAATGTTGCAGCTGGTAGACCGGATCAAGGCAGAGCGAACATGCTAATGATGACAGACTGTCCTTTTTTCATCTTCCTCCTCTTCTTCCTCCTTCTTCTTCTTCCTCCTCAAAATGCCCGGCCCCGACCCACAGCTGCACAGCAGCTATAATTTCCTGTGTGTTTATCTGTGTGTGCGTGTGTGTGTCGTCGGTCAGGCATCCAGATGGACATGACGGCCCCCGTCCTGGTCAAGATCCCAGAGGAGACCAAGATGTGGGAGCCCGCTATCTACTCACTCAACTTCCCGCTGCCGGCAGCCTATCAGGAGAAGCCGCCCGCGCCCACCAACGACAAGGTGAGCCGGCAGGTGGTGAGGAGGAAAGAGCCTTTAGGTGGTTCCGATAGAAGCCATTTCATTGTAGTGAGACCATTTTTTTAAACTTGACCTCAATGTATAAAATGACTTGTGGTGACCTCTAAGATAATCACAGCCTCATGAAACTTTACAGCCACAAACTAGAGACCTAGAGCATTCAGAGGATGGATGGCTTTCCTAGCTAGATTGACAATTAAAGGATTTCTTAGCAGTTTACACAACAGAAGTGCTCGCCATCAAATCATCGAAAAAGGCAATTTTTGCAGAAATCTCCAAATGTCAAAAGTTTTTGATACCAAATCACAGCATGTCTTTTTCTATGGTGTTCCTCAAGGTCTTGGTGTCTTAATGTGGTATTTTGGAGGGATTATTGATCATTTTTATAAATTTTCGAGTGGTAAAAAATGGTTAAATTTAGCACCAAATCTGTGGTAACAAATGGTATCAACCCAAAAATGGCTCAACTTATGAGACATAATAGAGCATGGGGATGGAAATCATATACTTCTATCATAATACCCTAAACCCTGACTATTTATCTCCCCCTAAACATCCCCTGTCCCTCTAAAAAAAGAGGGTGGATGATAAGAGGTTAAACTCTGCACGTGTCTACTAGTATTTGGAATATATTGTGCTGCCTTGCCTTCTCTCTGCCGTACCCGCCTACTGTGATGCATCATGTGTCGTCTGTGTCTCCTGCCCAGCTGTATTTCACTGAGATGCCAGAGATGGACGTGTATGTGAGGAGTTACGGAGGCTGGATGCTGTCCGTCACCTCCAGGCTTCACGCTCACCTGCTGACTAAAGAACTGGGCAGAGTTGGAGCCTCCTACAACCATAGCTACCACTATGGAGTCGGCTATGACAGGTAGGGCTGCGCGATTATGGACAAAATGATAATCCAGATTATTTTGATCGCTTTGATTGCTTTCTAACTTCCTTCTTGTTTCTTGATAATCAGTTACGACTATCTCACTAACTGTTGTGTTCGCCTCTCTTGCTCTTTCCTGTGTGTGTGTATGTAGTCCCTTGAAGCTGTTGAACAGGCACAATGAGGTGTGGTATGTGGCCGAGGGGCAGCTGGTTTGCACAGATCCACAGGAGCCGACCCCAGCACACACCCCCAGGCCGACTCTGACCAACTCGCCCACGGACTCTCCGTCTGAACCTCTCCCACACACACTCTCCGACTCACCCGCACTCACCCCCTCCAACCTGTCTTCATATGCAACATCCAACTCCTCCGACACACCCGCTCTCCCCCCATCTAACGCCCCACCTAGTCCTTCATCCAACCTGCCCGCTGACGCCGCCTTCAGCCACCCCCCGACCTCGGCCCAGATCCTGCTGGACCCGACGACCAACTCCACCGACCCCGCCTCTGTGAGCCCGTCCCTGGAGCCCCAGTCTGACGGCGCCCTAGGGAACAGCACAGCCCACAGCTCTCTGGGCACACAAGCTGACAGTAACCCTGTGGTGCAGCCAGACGACGCTCACTAGCAGCAGAGAAATAAGCAGCTTCCAGGTATATTAACACGGAGTCTAAATAGAAAAGGAGCAATGGAGGTGTTGCAGAAAAGCTGTTCTCTTCCTCCTTATCTCTCTATTCCTGTTATTACACTAACTCCTCCAGAGGTGTGGACTTGAGTCACATGACTTGGACTCGAGTCACAAATTTGATGACTCTAGACTCGACTTGACCAAATCAAAAATTACTTTTAACTCGACTTGGTTTTTAAAACCAGCGACTCGTGACTTCACTTGGACTTGAGCCTTTTGACTTGAAAACAACATAAAGTGTGTGCGCGAAGACGATCAACTGCCCGGTACTGGAGGTAACTCCGACAGCGTTGAAGATGTTAGCTTTATTTACTTTCTGAGAGATCCTTTATTTGTTTGTTTGGTTAGAGGATTTACTCGTTGGGGGGAATAACTGAACTGAAAAAAATGCCCCCTCTCTCCGTGCAGTGGTCGCCATCATCCACGTGTATTTGGGTTTATGTTGAGATCAGCAGTATGCAGCGGAGCATCATAAAACACTTCATTCTAACTGGACAGAAACAAAATAAAACTAACCTAAACCGTCGTCGTTACTCTTTCCAACAATCACCAAGCGTGCTTTGGTCGAAGTCAACTCCAATTTCACCGAGTTTAATGCGAAAAAACGCAGAATCTACGAGGTGTGTCCCCCTCCCTCCACCCCCCCGCTCTCTCTCTGTCCCTCTCTCTGCTGGCAGAAGGAAAGAGGCTGGGTGACGCGTCATGAACGCGTCATCAGTTACACTGCGCATGTGTTATAGCTTGTGGTGGTAATGCACAGGCTGAGCGGAGTTATTAAAAATAATTCCCAAAATCTAATGGATTGTTCATTGTGCCACACCCCACCCCTCCAAAAAATTTCATTCAAATCTATCGCGGACTTTTGGAGTAATCCTGCTAACAGACAAACCAACACAGGTGAAAACATGACCTCCTTCCTAGACCTTCGGCCTTGGCGGAGGTAAATAACGTTATGTTACTGAGCTCCAGTTGGTGCCAGTTACTTTGTTGTTAAAATGGAATTACATTTGGTGAGGAGAGCATTATGACTTGTTTAGGACTTGAAACTCAAAGTCTAGGACCTGGGACATGACCGGATTTGTCAGTCTTGACTCGGGTCTTGTCAGTCTTGACTTGGGACTTGCCTGTCTTGACTTGGAACTTGACTCGGGACTTGCCTGTCTTGACTTGGGACTTGCCTGTCTTGACTTGGAACTTGACTCGGGACTTGCCTGTCTTGACTTGGGACTTGACTCGGGACTTGCCTGTCTTGACTTGGGACTTGACTCGGGACTTGCCTGTCTTGACTTGGGTCTTGACTCGGGACTTATCAGTATAGACTTGAAACTTAACCCAGTACTACCTGTCTTGACTTGGAACTTGACCTTGGACTTCTTGTCTTGACTCAGGACTTGCCTGTCTTGACTCGGGACTTGAGTGCAAAGACTTTAGACGTACTTGTGACTTGGTCCCACCTCTGAACTGGTCCTTATGGCACTTAGCTATGTGTTCTATCACAGCTTTGCACCTGCAGCTTCCTGTATCAACACGCTTGTCCACGCTGTCGCTCTGAGCTCATCATACAGCTGCATCATAGCATTAAGTCAGATGAATGTATTAGTTATTATTAGTATTGCTGATTGATCCAGCTACAGCTGAAGGCAGAGAGGATAGACGCCGTTTAATATCAGTTTAACCTGAAATCTGTCTGTAATTGGTAGGTGAAGTGTATGCTGGGACTGACCACAGTAGACTGATATATCAGAGGAAACAGTCATGATGTGTTCTAGCTATTCTTGTAAATGAACTTTGATGCTGTAATAAGTGGTTCTTCTTTTTCTGTCAATAGTTTCCAGCCATAACAACCTGCAAGCTTCTACTCTGTTTAGCTCCAGTTAATTTCATGATATCTGTGGCACCATATTGGTGGATCATTATAGATTCAGTGTGCACATTCATTAGGATCTTTGGTGTAGAAGTACTAATACTGTATGGCTCTATATAATAGTAGAGTTTATGACATGTTTTACCTTTTTTTCTCAGTATTAGCGCTCAAAAGTGCCTGTAAAACTATTGTCCTTATGTTTAGCAACACTTATTATCTCAGTATTTTAAATCATTACAATTACACTAAGCAATTTGATTAGGTTTGTTTGGCTCCTCTAAATCAGTGAACATATTTATTATAATAATATAACAATCGCCACGTTGAGAGCCGTGTGGAGGCAATCCCTCAATCATAGATATGCTCTGAATTCCGTATAGAGAAACTGTAACCTAGTTTTTGCACACTGTAGAAAGTAAACCCCCCACTTCTGCCCAAATGTTTAATCCTGGACACACTTTTCTGGAAAATCAGTCTGCAGCAAACCCTAATCTTAATGTAGGTAGAACTGCCCCAAAGATCCCCCCAAAACACGCGCCTGATCAACCAATGCAAGACGAGCTACATCAGTTAATAAATGCCATTCTCTAGCTATGCGTCTCTGAGCTACATACTGTGTGTTTTTTGAGGAAGGTGCAATAAAAAACCATAACAAACTCTTGTCGGACTCCTTGATTTATTGGTGTCGTTTGGAATTGATTAACTGAGAGAATCATTTACTTATGTGCCCTTATGTTTAGGATTTGAAAATTCCTTACTTTGTCGCCAGCAGGTGGTAGTATCAAGAATAACACTGTGGAAGACAGCAGCACACACTTAAAATATATAATAAAATTGTACAAATTAAGTACAATAAAATAGGTGATACATGAAATATCAATAAAATATAATAAAATGAAATACAATAAAATGAGTGATTAATAAAACAATAAAATATAATACAATTATGCAAATTAAATACAATAAAATCTGTGATTCATAAAATAATAATACAATCTGTGGTTAATAAATAACAATAAAATATGATAACATTATGGAAAATACATACAAAAAATGAGTGATTGATAAAATAACAGTAAATTATATAATAGAATTATACAAATTTAATATATTTAATTTGTTTGATTTTGTATATGACTTTTTTCAGACAATTTTCAGATCTTTTTTCAGACTTTTTGTTTTGGACATTTTTTTCAGACTTTTTTTTTCAGGCATTTTTCAGATATTTTTTTTTTCAGACTTTTTTTTAGACTTTTTTCAGATCTTTTTTTTCAGATCTTTTTTCAGACTTTTTTTTCGGACATTTATTCAGCTTTTTTTTTAAGATCTTTTTTTCAGACTTTTTTTTCAGATCTTTTTTTTCCAGACATTTTTCAGATCTTTTTTTTTCAGACTTTTTTTGTCTGACATTTTTCAGATCTTTTTTTTCAGACTTTTTTTCAGATATTTTTTTCAGACTTTTTTTCAGACTTTTTTCAGACTTTTTTTTCGGACATTTATTCAGCCTTTTTTTCAGATCTTTCTTTTCCGAGTTTTTTTCTGGCATTTTTTCTGACTTTTTTTCAGACATTTTTCAGAACTTTTTTCAGATCTTTTTTTTCAGACTTTTTTTCAGATATTTTTTCCGGCGTTTGAAAAAGTTTGAAAAAAAAGTCTGAAAAATAAGATCTGAAAAATGTCTGAAAAGATGTCTGAAAAAAAAAGATCTGAAAAAAAGATCTGAAAAAATGTCTGAAAAAATGTCTGAAAAAATGTCTGAAAAAAGACC
>CAKAOH010036706.1:0-10266 GCA_916701665.1 Sebastiscus tertius | reverse complement strand
ATTGTAATAGTGGTACCAGTTTGTTTTTTTGTCCAGTGCTTTAAGAGCTGGTTTAAAGGCTAAAGCCTCGTCTAGCATACTGCAAAATACATCACTTTAACCGTCACATACGGCATACTACTGAGGAACGCAGTATGCAGTATGTACTATATACTGTATACTGAATACTGCATACTTTCATCATATTGTAATTCAAGTGTTCTGAGAGAAAACTAGACTTCTGCTCCTCCTCATGGCTCTGTTTTCAGGCTTTAGAACATCTAGCCCATGACGGGAGACTGTGGCCAATCACAGGTCATTTCAGAGAGAGAGAGTGTTCCTATTGGCTGTTCATTCAACGGAGGCAGCTGTCAATCACTCACAAACTCCGATCAAACAGTCAAACTAGGCAGCGCTGATCAAATATGAATCAATATCTGTTACTGTAATGCCGATTTCTCTCCTCAGATGTTTTCAGAATCATCTTGTAGTGTTCTGTTTAGCTTTAAAATGAGAAAGTTTGTGCTCCAGCTGGTGGGCGGTGCTTGGTATTACCTCAACATGACTGCCGGGTCACAAACGTTCTCATTTTACAGTTAAACAGTACACTACAAGATGATTCTGAAAACATTTTATGTGAGAAATAGGCATTACAGTTACAGAATATTAATTCATATTTGATCTTGCAGATGTCGTTAGGAGCACTGATTACATGTCTCATGTACTACTGTCAGGATATAGTGACAATAGTGATAATAATAACTCTTTTGAATCATATTTGCTCCAATCCTACCTACTGCTGCATTAAGTTCAGTGAATATCAGATACTTAAAGACTTTTACTCAAGTAATAATCTAATAGGTGACTTTAACCAGAATTTCTTTTCTCACTTGCCTCTCAGGGCTTCAGTAGAGTTTATTCATTCACTCATTATCTGGACAGGTCTCCAGACTATAACAGGGCTGACATATAGAGACAGACACAGTGCACCACTGTGCAGCCTCAATAGAGTTCAGTGATATTTATTTGATTTGATTATTTCCTTAATCACATTCTAATTGCATTTGTGATGCACGTGTAAATACAGCCTGTGACATCTCAGCAACAGATAATTAAGTTTTCTGTGGAACCGTGTTGCAGTAAAGGTGTAGAAGTCAATGGTTACTGTCTGTAAATGTGAGAGCATATTTCTTGTTTGTGTGTGTGTGTGTGTGTGTGTGTGTGTGTGTGTGTGTGTGTGTGTGTGTGTGTTACCTTATTAAAGACCCAGATCTCTCCGTTGACAGTGGGCCGTGGCACCCCATGGCCGTTGTAGTGGAAGAGGACTCGCTCCTCTTTGGCGTTGCGTCTCAGTGACGTGCACAGCTTCTTCACCTCGTCCACCGTGGGGTCCAGACTCTGTTTGTAACGCGCCTGAAGAAGACAGGAAGGAAGATCGGAAGGTGTCAGCATGATCATTTTACATCTAAAACTAAACTTTAAGGACACAGACAGAAGTAGGAACGACACTAGAACTCATACGCTTGACATTATGTGACATAGTGTTCTCCATTCCTCAACAACTATCGGACATTTTGCTCAGATAACATCTTGAAATTATGTATTGCAGATGGGGTTTAATAAACACAAATCACACAACACATTAACACCTTCACCACTTATTATGCCTGCAAATAAGAGAAGAGCAGACAGAGCGTTACATCCCTGTTCATCATGTTAAATGATGTTTAAATGAATGGAACATATAGCAAACACTGCCATGGGGAAAGAGAGACGCGTGTCAGAACACATGAATGTTGTACATCTATGAGACACTAGGCTCATGGGGGGGTCATCTCATGTTTTCTTTATGTTGCGTGCGTCATAAGGCTTTGTATGAGAGAGGAACAGTTAGTGTGATCCAACAGTGTCTTACATAAACATGCTGCTTAATTCAATTACCTACATTTCTATGGTCAACAACTAGAGAACAGGCAGGAGGGCAATGAAACACTCATGTCATGGTTTATACTTGAACTAGGGCTCTACAATACAAAGAAAGCAGATTGGATTTTTCACATTATTTATACATTATCAAGTTGAAACTTACAGTATGACGTTAATTGCTGGTGAAGTCAAAGTGTGAATTTTTCAGATATTTTGAACAAGATAAACATCTTCGTTGCCTGCATGTCAAGCGGTTTCCCTTACTCACCACTGAACCAAAGAACGTATATTGATACGATGAGAAAGTCAGTTGTCTGTTCCATTGCAACGTCAGCGCCCAGCAGCAGAGCTACGCTTCCGACAATTTGGACTGAGCAATGGACATGAATAGAAGTTAGAAAAACCTAGTGCAGATTTTGAGAGCAATCTCAAAATTTTCATGTCATGTCTCCAAAATGGAGTCCAGTAGACCCCAGACCATGGATCTATAAGAGGTTGTGTCCTGTGCTTTTGCGTGTTGGTAAATAGCCTACAGCTACATTCAATTCTGTTAATGTTACTAGCACTACTAGCTACGGGCTACTGGCTGATAACCGGATCAGAGACATCCACCGCGGTACAGGCTTGCAGCATACAGCCCATGGGTGTATTAGAAGATATTATTACACTGCTGTGTTGGATACTTGATTCTGATTGGTCAATCACGGCGTTCTGCAGTCTGTAATTTCTTACAGCAGACCGTTGCTATGGCCGTAGTTCTGATGTCGGACTCTGGCGGACCATTTTGTGTCAAATTATTGATTTCTTCAGTAAGCAGCGGTGTAATAAGCGTGATAATGTACAGCTAGCGGGTCATTGTTGTGAAAGAATCTCCTTCAGGTTCGATGAGTTTATCTCCAGCAGCGCCCTGTCGGGGACTCTTTCACAACAATGACCGGCTCGCTGTACATTATCCATTACATAAAAGTGATGAATTACAGCCAATATATTGATTATTATAGCCGCATACAGCTAGCAGGAAGCTGGCAGAGCCAGATATGTCATATGAGCGTGCAGGGCGGTGCAGTCCCGAGGGCCTGATGCACGTTGATTATGGCGAGGAAAAAAAACGCTGGATTCGGCTGTTAGTTAATTTCACGACTTTTAGGACATCATGATTTAAATGAGGACTATTTAAGTGTTCCTACTGGGACGTCGATTTACCTAAAAAAATGATCCGCTGATTTACAGATGTCTCGCTATGCAGCCATGGCCACAGACTTATTGGCGTTTTCAGTCCAAAATGGCGGAAGCACTACCGCAGTGCCATCTAGCAGCTGTTGTCAAAAAGCACCGGATTTTCATCTCTTTGCTTCTAGACTCTTACGAGTATCGTCACAATTTCTGAATTTTGGCATGGACTTGGTACATGTATCGGTTCTGGTGACATCCCATAGTACTCAGTCTTTCCACCTGTAATCAGGGAAAGATGGTACAACAGGGCCTCATCAAAAAGCACTCTGAACAGGCCTACATCCCTTCTTCAGATGAGTGCTGAAGGGACGCAGATGCTTCTCTACAGGCAATTAACAACCCACCGTGCTCTGTGTCGTGTACAAAAAGAAGTGAGCGGGCCGAGTTGACCTCGACTTTGGATCAAGATGACAATAGAAAATATCTAAGCCACTTTAGCCTTCAATGAAACAGTTCTGATTGAAGTGGTCTTCCAGGACAGCACTGCCCCCATTCACAGGGCATGAAGGCTCACTAAATGGTTTGGTGAGTATGAAAATGATTTGAATTAGGGATGCACCGATACCAGTATCGGGTCCGATACTGTGCTCATGTACTCGTACTCGCAAAACGGCTCCGATACAAAGGCACCGATACCACTTTACAGCAGCGCGATGTTAACCTCTCATCACCATCTTTTGGGTCCTCACTTTCGGATGCCTCCCCGACAGTGCGGGCGAGACGGGCCGGGATCTCACCTCAGCCGGCGCACGCCAGCCCTCACTTTCATTGCGCCACAGGGTTTTGCTTAGACTCCTTGGTCCGTGTTTCAAGACGAGTCTGGTGGGTTGCCGACAACGCCACAGACCTCTGGCACCTTTTACGTGGGCCGCAGCACGACACGGTTGGGACGCACTGAGGACAGTTCGCCCCGGACGACAGTCGCACCGGGAGCAGGGAGCCCCGTCACGAAAAAAATGGTATCGGTGCATCCCTAATGTGAATCATTTCTTTGTCTTGACATATTTTCATATAATTATCAATTCTATACTTATTCCACACGTAGCTTTTGATTCCTTAAACCCCTTCATTCCCGTACCTCCCAATCAGTTTAGTATATTCTATTCTGGTATCAGTGTCACCGCTAGATACCACCAAATCCTACACACTGTTCCTTTAAGAGGTGAATGTTACTAGTCTAGGATTTTACATGTTGTCTTGATTTAGACTGGGTTGTAATATAAATAAAACTGAACTTCGCTGCTAAATTGTCTGTATCTTGCCAGCCATTTGCAAATACATTTCTTCTTGTTACTACATTGCACAAAGTAAAACCACCTCTCTCCTTTTCTTTGCTCAACACGGGGCGTCATCACGTTTAAATAAAACTTTGTTGGAATTGTCAATAGACGAAACCAATAGAGGGTTCCGTGTTCATGTTCAGTGCGAGCTTCCATGTTGTGACCAGTCGATCAATTTCATAAAGCGTGAGCATTAAAAGTGTATGTTCTTGCCGTGCAGAGAGAGCGGTGAAAATGTACATTGTGAGTTAAGAGAACATAGAACATCAATAAAAATGTGAAGTGTCTCTCCATAGCGCTCTACACCACCATCAGAAGATTGCTGTTCATCCCTCCAGTACAGTTCTTCAAATTGAAGAATATATGACAAGCATTGTTGTTTTTTCCATGAATTTGCCCCCGATATGTACAGTACACCGATCAACCATAACATTAGGTCAGCATGGGCACCCTGACCGGTCCCCATACACAACAACCTGCTCCTCACTGTGTGTTCTGACACCTTTCTATCAGAACCAGCATTAACTTTTCCAGCAGTTTGAGCTCCAGTAGCTCTTCTATTGGATCAGACAACACGGGCCAGCCTTCGCTCCCCACGTGCATCAATGAGCCTCGGGTCTGATCCTGTCGCCGGTTCACCGGTTCTCCTTCCTTGGACCACTGTTGGTAGGTCCTGACCACTGCAGACCGGGAACATCCCATAAGAGCTGATGATAAATATATAACTACATTTTCATAAAGCAGCATATTTGTCCACTCCCATGTTGATAAGAGTATTAAATACTTGATAAATCTCCCTTTAAGGTACATTTTAAACAGATAAAAAATGTGCAATTAATGCGATTAACTATGGACAATCATACAATTAATCGCGATTAAATATTTGAATTGATTGACAGGCATAGTTACAATATAGTTGTAAGCTGTTGTGCATTCTGTTTTGAGGAGCCCAAAAATAAGAATGTGACTCAGTTCTGAAGTGACTAAAAGGAGCTGGCAGAGCTGATAGAGAGACATTTTGTTTGCAATGATCCGATATTATACTGACTCAAACAAAGACGTTGTGCTTTGAAAGATGTCAAACCCTCACGTGTTTGAACACTAATGATTTTAGCTGAAAAACTTCAGGCATCAAACCACGGGGCCGATAGCGGTTATATGATAGTTGCTCTTCACTTGGAAATACACGAATGCAACAAAAGAAAGTGGAATTTGTTGGTAAACAAGGACGCTTTTACACTTCCGAGTGTGAACTTTAAACAAGCTGTTGATAGTAGGAAGAATATACAATATGACACAATGTAGTAGCGCTTCTGCAAACCTCTTGTATAACGCTGTTTTACAGATCAGGCAGAGCAGTGCTTTTTTAGTGCCGATTTGAAGCACATATTCTACACATAAACAAACACAAAACGGCAGTTTGAGGTGGTGCTACTGTTGCTTTACTGCTGTCAACTTGTTTTCTCTGCCACCTGCTGCTACTTCAGATCACACTTCACCAGGCTCAGTGGTTTTATAAGAGTGAAGTCAGTGTGATACTCGTGCCTGTACCCGTGAGTGTGTGTGGAAAAGCTGCTCGAAAAATGTAAAGGAGTAACAGTAGGAGACGTGTACATTGTTTGTGCTCCTTCACTTCATTAAATAGTTTGTTTGTGTGTGTGTGTGTGTGTGTGTGTGTGTGTGTGTGCGTGCGTGCGTGCGTGCGTGCGTGCGTGCGTGCGTGGAAGGGACACAGAGGTGTCAACTAGTTACGCAACAGAAAAGCGGCCGGGTAGACCAGTCTGAATCATTATCACACTCACCAAGGCCCTTCTGTTGCATAACTAACATGCCTTTTACCAAACAGCCTGCCTCCTGTCAAATGGCTTTGAATCACAGGAGAAGCCATATTTCAACCCCAACTTGTTGAAAAACTTCAAACCAAAACAGGCGACAAACAACGAGACAAAGACACGGCCTCGAATGTCGACATTGTTGAGAGAGCCATTTACCCATTAAAACATAACACAAACCTTTAGAAAAGAACTATTAAAAACTAGAACAAAAACATCCCTCTTTATTTAGCTGGAATGCAGGAAGAAGATTTGTATTTGAAAAGCTCACATATGAGACGGGTCTGTATTCTTAATTCTCCTGTTGTATAACATAAGGATAAAATGGTATAGTATATTTTATTAAGGGTCTGAATCTTTCAATATCTTACGATTTGATTTGGATTCTTGGGGTCACGATTAGATTCAAAAACGATTCCCGATTAGAAATGGCTTCTATATTCAGTGAATAGGAGTGCTATTCAAGGATCTCCTCCAGTCTGCTGTGTGCTAATAAAGGCGTTGTGGCAAAATATGTCACGAAAGCAGAGTAAAGATTATGCAGTTTTTATATTTGAAAAAGTTATATCAACTAATTGCAATAATATAACACACAAAGGCAAAAGGTCGTCTAACATTTATTCATGCTAAACATACACAAATAATCCCTTTTTACTAAAATGTTTCTAGTATTTCTCAGTTCTCAGTGACTTCAAGAATAACAAGTTGAAGTTATACAAAAAAATAAAAATGATACCTGTTACATAAATAAAAATTGGTTGAATTTATTTCTGAGAAGCTTGCCAATTTCAAAAGTTATTGTAACAAAACAACCTGTAAAACTGCTATTTGGTGTGATTTTTTCCACACACATCATGTCCATGACATCGGGTCCTAACTGGCTGCAGAACTTTTGTGTTTTTATTTATTCCCATTGCTCACTTTGAAAGCGCTGAAAGTTGTGAATCAATTCAGAATCTTAGAAGATCATAATCACAATTCTTATATGAATATCATATAATATATTCTTATCATATTTAGTAAGAAGATTCTGATTGGACCTGATTTAAAAAAAAATTAAAATCCAAAAGGTTTACATCTCGTCTTGATGAATTCAATATAATGTCCGTTTTTACACCCTGATTTCATCGATACAACAGTCATGCCATACTCATCACTCTGCTGCTTTGAGTTTCTCTTTAACAGAAATACGTCAGTCATTAAATGTTTTCAGTCGTTTCCATTTCTTCATTTCTTTCAATAGCTGTTGAGCTACCGTCAATTAAACTTTCTACTTCCTGCACTGGTGCGTCACATTAAAATCCTTCCATCATCTCTCTTTCTCTTTTTTGATAATTTTATTAATTTACTAATTTTTTCCTCACAAGTTTATTAACCGGTAGGAAAATGTCCTCACTGTAACATCCCTAATCGCAAGATTATCTCTAGTTTGACATTATTTGAGACTTTTAATACTGACTTCTGAGAATTTACAGTACACAATTTATACCAATAACAACCCTACTTTTAAGAATCAGTCTTCCCTGTGTCCTATGTACAGAATTCATATAACAACAGACTTGTACCCATCGACATGATGGTAATGATGATGATAATGTTGTTATATGAACAGCTGTATTTATGACTCTTTGAGCTACACAGTAATTTATGATCCTTGCTGTTTAAACACTACAGCTGTGTGATCATTATTTAAATGATGCTAGAATCCAATTAGGAATCAGGATTCGTAGTCCTGATTTGCAGAATAAAATTCTCACTTGCTCCTTGTTCTTCATGCACATCGCACACATCCTACAGAGGCCAAACTGAACAGACCTAGATCAAAGACGCCACATTTCAGCTTCCCGTATCTGGATGAGTTTGAATTGCAGCGTGATAGCAGAGCTGACAGGCTGATTCAATTTGGGCATAATCAGATCGGGGCGTCTGAATGCCAAGAGACGCAGCGCTCATCCCGGCGATATCAAGTGGTATCTGAATGGCATAATGGTGTTAGCGAGGGACATACAGTGATGGAGGTATAGCATTTGAAATCAGAGCTCGTATTGGAGAGTGGGGTGGGTGGGGGGGGGTATCATTTTGTAAAGAGAGAACGAGAGGGAAACAGACAGTTGGGACAAGTGTTTACACTACCTGCTTATAGTAGTTATTTCAGACAAATCCCAATGGCCGATGCTTTAGCAAAGCTCTTCATTCATGACAGTGGGGCATATTAAATTCAAGTGCCATAGAGAGATTAAGACAGATTCATATGTATGAGGAAGACACTTAGGAGAGTCCATTTAAATATACCAATCACAATTTTGTAGGAGGAGGAGGTTTGAGAGTGTGTGTGTTTGTGACTTGACTCATGTCCTAACACTAACCACCTCGACCTGAAGGGGGAGCTCCAGCCTCCTGCGGGGGAGGTTGATGCAAACTGCAGCTGTCTGCCTGTCACTCCGTTACCTCACACCACCTCGATGAAACACCTCCATTATAGCCATCAAGGCCACAGGAAGCAAACTCTTTCTAAAGGTGTGTTCTGTGCTCGCTCCGTCGCCATTTATCATCGTGTCACATCCTGAGAACAGGCGACCTTTTCAAAGTACCGTAAGCATTCAGGATGCAATTAAAATACAGACTGTTAAGCTGTAAGGTGCATTCAGAGCCTCTCTGGCTGTCACACACATCAGGCTACATTTTAGACAACAAAAAAGGCAATGACTGTGGTGACGGCAAACAACTAGAACCAGGATGCAAGTTAGAAAGTCCAGCAACATTTCAAGTTACCGTAGTGATAGAGCACTTATTATTAAAAAATATAAAAACAGCCTGTGTATATATATTTAATCTCTGTTCTTCACAGTGGAGACTCCCATGGAGAACTAACACTCCGACAGAAACATTAACTACCAAATATGTTCATCAGCATTATGTATCAACTAGGGCTGTCAAAGTTAACGCCATAATAACGTATTGATGCAAATTCGTTTTAACGCCACAAATTTCTTTAACGCATAAATGCAACTTGCCATTTTTAGGTTGTAGCAGGCTCAATTTTAAAGATGCTGGCATCATATGAAACTACAAAACATAAGGAATCCATCAGTACCAACCATGTCATACTAGCTTGTCACAAAGAAGGCTAAATAACGCTCAAGACTTACGCTTCATTTTGGTGAGGAAAACTTGGCTTGGCCATTTTCAAAGGGGTCCCTTGACCTCTGACCTCCAGATCAGTGAATGTGAATGGGTTCTCTGGGTACCCACGAGTCTCCCCTTTACAGACATGCCCACTTTATGATAATCACATGCAGTTTGGGGCAAGTCATAGTCAAGTCAGCACACTGACACACTGACAGCTGTTGTTGCCTGTTGGGCTGCAGTTTGACATGTTATGATCTGAGCAAAAATTGTTTCTGCTAAATACTAGGGGTGTGACGATTCACTCAGCTCACGATACGATACGATACACGATATTGGGTTCACGCTCTCGATTTGTCTCAGCCAGCTGATCAGTTTACCAGTGAGATACATGACAAACTAACCTAAACAGTTAGACTACACAGCCTACTGCCAGCTTTAGTTTCAGTCTTGTGTAGCCGTGGGTTACGCTGCTCCTATACTTTATGAAGATAATAAATTAATAACACGGAGCCTCCGTAGTCTGCAGCCTCATCAATAACAGCACATCACCGCTTCACATCTTCCGTTCCTCCCTTCACAATAAACTCCTCGGACACATTCACTGAAACACGGCTGACTAGAGGAACTAAAGTCATTCACTGAAACACGGCTGACTAGAGGAACTAAAGTCATTCACTGAAACAGGGCTTACTAGAGGAACTAAAGTCATTCACTGAAACAGGGCTGACTAGAGGAACTAAAGTCATTCACTGAAACAGGGCTGACTAGAGGAACTAAAGTCATTCACTGAAACAGGGCTGACTAGAGGAACTAAAGTCATTCACTGAAACACGGCTTACTAGAGGAACTAAAGTCATTCACTGAAACACGGCTTACTAGAGGAACTA
>CAKAOH010036705.1:0-17610 GCA_916701665.1 Sebastiscus tertius | reverse complement strand
AAAAAAAAGTTTTAAAAATGTCAGATTTTTTTTAAAAAAAGTCCGAAAAAGTTTTAAAAAAAAGTTTTAAAAAATGTCAGAAAAAAAGTTTGAAAAAAATGTTAGATTTTTTTTTTAAAAAAATCCGAAAAAGTTTTAAAAAAAAGTTTAAAAAAATGTCAGAAAAAAAAGTTTAAAAAAATGTCAGAAAAAAAGTTTTAAAAAATGTCCAAAAAAAAGTTTTAAAAAATGTCAGAAAGATTTTTTTTTAAAAAAAAATGTCAGAAAAAAAAGTTTTAAAAAATGTCAGATTTTTTTTTAAAAAAAGTCGGAAAAAGTTTTAAAAAAAAGTTTGAAAAAATGTTAGAAAAAAAAGTTTGAATATGTCAGAAAAAAAAGTTTTAAAAATGTCAGATTTTTTTTTTGTTGAAAATGTCAGAAAAAAAAGTTTTAAAAAATGTCCAAAAAAAGTTTTAAAAAATGTCAGAAAAAAAAGTTTTAAAAAATGTCAGATTTTTTTTTAAAAATGTCAGATTTTTTTTTCTTAATACATCCATGGACTCATTGGCGTTTTCAGTCCAAAATGGTGGCAGCGCTGTTGTTGCGTCTATACTCTTTAACATGGAAGTCTATGGGGATTGAGTCGTTTTTAGAGCCTCGAGTGGCCATTTGAGAAACTGCAGTTTTTGGCACTTGCGCGTTGGCTTCATTTCTCAGCGCTGGAGGTTGCCACATCTTCAGAATATCCGGAGGGCTCATACAGAATAGCAGGAACCACACCAGTATACCTGAGACTTCCCACCATCAATACCGGTCTCCCTCCTCTCTCGTTACTGATGTAAGGATGCAGAAAGATTAAATCCACCGGGGTTCGTCCCTCCGTCCTCGTTCACCGCTGCACCGCTCTGATGGATGAAGGCAATCTGAGGAAACACACTTCTGTATACGCTGCACTTCCCTCTCAGCCCCTCTGACTCTGTGATTTATTGGACCGGAGCGTCCTGTCACTGGTGGGTAATCTCTGCAGGAGCAGTTACTCAGTGTGGCTGTGGGAAGCCTGGAGGATTCACACTGGGATCTGGTTCCACTGCTGCAGAGTGCTGACTCTGCAGTCCTCCACACTTTGGGCTGCTGGCTGCATTGTAAAAGCTAACAAAGGTGTCACATGCGATGAGTGTCAAGTCAAACTGAAGTGAAATATTTCACGATTTTTTGTTAACTTTTTTAACACTAGACCATGGGATGGGAAAAAAGTTGAATCATACACTTCTAGGGACTTTTACTTTGGAAAATATCTAAATTAATAGAGTAAGAATGTTTGATTTTCAGCATGTATGTAGTCAGAGATGTCCTGAAGTCAAATATATCAGGATCATTGTCAGGAATTATTTATTATTTTTTTATACTTCCAATCAATTTTATTTCCATAGATGTATTTTGTATATACAGTTCCCTTTGTTCACACCTTATTGAAAACCGGACATGTCTACTTCCTTTAACTTCTCCAAGGTGGTCTCTAGCTCTCCCGTCAGCTCCGTTCTCTTTATCCATCCATGGTCAGCTCCATCGGGGCCGTTTAAATGCATTTAACATAAATGTCAGTATCTGGGTGCTCTACAGTTGTAGCGTCGGCCCATTTGACCACGGAGATGAGAGTGACGGCCGGCTCGACCGCCACGTTACCGCGATACGTTTTTCGGACATTTTGCTGACATTTTTTGCCTTTTTTCTGACATATTTAAGACATTTTTCAGACTTTTATTCTGACATATTTCTGACTTTTGTTTGAACATTTTTTGGGCCTTTTTTGGGCCTTTTTTTGGACATGTTTCAGCCTTTTAAAAAAAAAATTCAGACATATTTTTTCTGACTTTTTTTCTGCCTTTGTTCTGACTCATTTTCGGACATATTTTGTGCTTTTTTAGAAGTTAGCATGCAGCTTTAGCCATGATGTCTAGCTCTGCTAAAACCCAAAGTGTTTCCATCCTTTACTGGATGTGTAGTGTTTACCACGCTGGATTTAACATGTGAGCCTGCAGCTCGTATCCACGCCGACCCTCCAACGTTTTATACTTTCTCGCTTCAGCTTTGTCGTTCTTGAAACAGATATGACGTCACTTTACTGTAAAAACTAGCCGTTTGCAGGTGCGGTAAACATTTCCATGGTAACAGCAATCTCCTCCTATCAGAGACGTCGCTGTTACACTTTAAGATTGAGGGTAGTGTGGTACTTCTCCATGACATCGCGAATAAAACATATTTTTCTTGTGGCTTCTACAGGAGCATAAATCATCGTAGCTCGTGGTGAGTCTACCTCGGATGGTTATCCAAATCCTCCATTTAGAACATGAATGTGATTTTCACCACCGTAACATCACTGTTGATCTCTATACGTTTACATCTGCTGTATAATGAGGCCGTCCCAGTGTGAGCTGATCAAACACCTGAAGGGTCTCCAGTGTTTTGGCTCACAGGAAACTGCTGCAGGATTATTGAATCCAAGCGGAGCGATTCTCCACCACTGCAGAGAGCAGAAGGGAATTATTTGTGGCCATTCTCTGCCTGGCTGCGTGAAATTACCCAGCTGCCCCCGGACCTATTTTTGAAAGGAGCCACAGCTGCTGAATGGGACCTGAGCACCACTTTGTGCTGCTGTGAATGTGTGTGAGTGTCTTTGTGTTCAAGGTAGACCTGCATCTCTGTGACAGAAACCAGCATTAAGATACAAACATACTTCTGATTGTTCAGCCTGAACCAAAGGACCAGTCACTCAGGTGACTCAGGGTGAAAAACACAACCACAGAAACACAGATTTATCTCCCTGCTGCAGGGCTCGGTCCCTTCAAACACATTTGATCTGATAGAGTTTGGAGTCACGACAGATACGTTGACTTTTGGTGAAAAAAAAAGAATAAATGCCCCAAAAAAGGTACAACGTGATGGTTAAAAAAACAACTGTTTTACAAGAAAAGTACTGTAATGTACTAAATCAGCTGATTAGACTGTTGTCAGTCTATTAAATAGGCGTTATCAGTCGCTATAAGCCCCATAGATGTGGGTCAGTAGGGGCCTACTACACCCATTAGTAGGTTTCCATCATCTATTCACATGGTAGATCACCAAAAGAAGGTATAAAAGAACACGACAGCGACCTCTAGGGAATGTAGTTGTCTTTGTGTTTGTAGTTATTTTAACCCAAAGCACTATGTTTTCCCCCTAAAAAAGTGTTGTTTTTTGGCCTAAACCTAAAGAAGTTGTAGTTTTGTTTCCTAAACCTAAAGAAGTTATAGTATTATTGCCTAAACCTAAAGAAGTTGTAGTTTTGTTTCCTAAACCTAAAGAAGTTGTAGTATTATTGCCTAAACCTAAAGAAGTTGTAGTAGTGTTGCCTAAACCTAAAGAAGTTGTAGTATTATTGCCTAAACCTAAAGAAGTTGTAGTATTATTGCCTAAACCTAAAGAAGTTGTAGTTTTATTGCCTAAACCTAAAGAAGTTGTAGTATTATTGCCTAAACCTAAAGAAGTTGTAGTTTGTATTGCCTAAACGTAGAGAAGTTGTAGTATTATTGCCTAAACCTAAAGAAGTTGTAGTTTGTATTGCCTAAACGTAGAGAAGTTGTAGTTTTGTTGCCTAAACCTAAAGAAGTTGGAGTTTTTATTTTATTTATTTTCAAGGTTTTTTATCGAAGTTAGAAATTCCAGTATTGTGAGAACCCTATTAAATTAAATACATTTCGTTGCTTTTAAGTGAAAGTTTTAACGCAGGACTTTTACTTTTAATGGAGTATTTTTATACTGTGGTATATCTACTTTTACTTCAGTGAATGATTTGAATACTTATTCCTCCTTTGCTTATCTTCAGTCATACAACAAACAGCTTCAGGGTGCTAATTACCAACTTTACCAAGTACATTAATTTGTGTGTATTATGTGTTCATGATCATCGTGGTTTGATTTGTTTATAAAATGTTATAAATTCAAATTTACAAATATTGAATCACTTATTTCTTAAATTTGAATCAACAATATTATAATTTCAATATGAGAGTTTCATCTGATGAACTAAAGAGAAATAAAAGACACCGTTTACATCAGTCATCGGTGGCAAAATGGCCATTTTTTCCTTTTTTTCAACCCTTTTAGGAGCCCGCTCATCGCTGCTGATGTCTCCTGCTGAGCTGAGGAGAAAATTACAGCCTTTACACTTCGTACATGTTTCTCTTAGAAAGCCTGTCAGTCTCTGAAAGGTTAACGTCTGAAGAAGAAGAAAGTTTCTGAGATTAAAACCGCAGCTGGTGTGAATTCTAAACAGCGTACAGTTTTTCCTCTATAACAGCTGTTTCATGTAATTATAATTGTAGTAATTTAATTATGATTGATTAAATCATGATTACTTGTAATTGTGACAGCTGTTTTTTTTTTTGCATTTATGGCCCCTGTTGGTTTAATCAAGACGTCTGTTTCTGCCTCCATCTTTGTAATTATGGCGGTGATTGCAGTAAATGTGACAGTAATCATGTTTTCTGTGACGCCGCCACAATGCTTGTTGTTGTTTCTCTGACAGCTCTTCGTGTATTCTTGTTTGTCCGTCTTTGTTCACAATCACACGTCTATCTGCGTTATTGTTAATTGTGCTGACATGAGTGATTTACAAAGATGTGCTAATAATGCTGAGTGCATGTGCAGACAACACGGCACACACATGCCCTTATTTTATTAACCCTGACCTCACCCAAAGATGCGGCAATTACCCAGAGTGCACCGGCAGCCGCAAAACCTGCGTTTAATTGCAGTGAGAGCAGAGCAAGCCGGCGTTTTACTCCATTAAAGTAAAAGCTCCACACAGAGTGGTTAAATTAGCAGTAAATACACATTTACACAGCTGAGAGCTCGCCACAGTCACACAAAGAGCGAGATGGTAAATAAGCAGGAATTACTGGTGTTAACCGGCACGTCGGCGGCGTTAAAAGGGAGCATCAGAGGACGGCTGCTGGTTTTAATCTCAGAGACCTGGGTACCACCAGGACACAACAAGACTCTCCGTCCTACAGTTTATTTAAAGCTATGTTTGTTTTAATTGTATATTTTCAAACAGACAAAATCTAATTACGTACAGAATGCATTGCACAAAAATCAGGGAAATGTAGACAATATAAAGGCACAATAAAAATACATAAAAGATAAATACTCTCATTTAAAATTGACACAACTGTATGGGGATGTCACAATACCAGAAACGTAGTCGTCAATACCTGAAATTCCACGATTCTTCATACCAATTCAATACCATGGTGTAAAACAAAAGTAAAACAATAAACCCCATGTACTTCAACATCCACTCCTTTATTACAGTTTGCATACTGCTTTTTGCAAATTAATTATGAATCCCTGATGATCCGCCTCCAGTTTCTCGCCAAAATCAAAACTTTACAAGATAACATTTGAACACAACGCTCCAAACTTACGCTGAATGTTGGAGAGGAAAAACTGTCATGGTTATTTTCAAAGGGGTCCGTTGACCTCTGACCTCCAGATGTGTGAATGTAAATGGGTTCTCTGGGTACCCACGAGTCTCCCCTTTACAGACATGCCCACTTTATGATAATCACATGCAGTTTAGGGCAAGTCATAGTCAAGTCAGCACACTGACACACTGACAGCTGTTGTTGGTGTTTATCAGAAATAAGGACATTTTAACGTGCTCATTCAAAAAGCTCATATTGGACTAAATAAGTGAGCTCCATCACAGCCGTCGTTCTCTTGATTAAATGTGCAATTATTAAACTGTGACAGGTGGCTGCATGTTAGTTTTAACTGGTAAACACCATCAGGGACCATAAGTGCACAGTTGGTCCTCTTCACACCCCCCACCATGGCCCAACATGTCCTCCTCACCAGCAGCAGCAGCAGCAGCAGCAGCAGCAGCGTCCCTCCATGTGTCGACCGATCCCACGGGGACAGGCTGTCAGTGTCACGTCCTCAGAATTGACAAAAACTGTGACTGACGATGTCTCATCGTGTTTCTCTGTCCGGCTTCTCGTGTTTGCTCATATCGACCGCAGATAACACTCAGACTGTAGTCAGAGAGTCTGCGGGAACTTCAGGGAACAGAAAGTTATTCTATTGTGCTTTTTACGTTTGTGCATGCTTGTTATAAATATCCGTGTTGTCATTTAAGAAACTTCAGCCATCTTTGATCTTAAAATAACCTTTAAAATCACAGCAAATGTTTTATTGAATCGTGCTGAATTAACTCAAACAGCCTCAACATTTTGGATTGGGACTTAAGTAGAGCTGCAAGAAACAATCATTTTCATTATCAGTTAATCTGATGATTCATTTCTGGATTCATCGACTAATTGTTTTGTCCGTGGATTGTCAAAAAATTGTGAAAAATGCTCATCCAAATATCCCAGAGCTCAACGTAACATGTTCAAATACGGGCCGTCAAAGTTAACGTGATAATAACGTGTTAACGCAAATTAGTTTTAACACCACTAACTTCTTTAACGCATTAACTCAACTTACCTGAACTCCCTCATCCAGGTCTACACTCCCTCCCTCCTACCTGAACTCCCTCATCCAGGTCTACACTCCCTCCCTCCTACCTGAACTCCCTCATCCAGGTCTACACTCCCTCCCTCCCATTACGCTCGGCCCGTGATAACTGCCTGGTTCTCCCATCATAACTAGGCCTTAAGTCGCTATCTAGCCTCTTCTCCTCTGTAGTCCCCCGGTGGTGGAACGAGTTACCGAACTCCATTATTATCTGTCCATTGACTCATTGATTAATTGACTAAACATTTCAGCTCTAATACTCTACTAATACTCCTTCTATATCTACTACTAGTTGTATTTACTATGTAAACTGAGCCTGTCTGTGTGTTTTCAGGGACAGGGGGAGGTTTCAGCTCGAGGCTCGGCCATGGAGGGGGACTGCCTCAGCTGTATGAAGTACCTCATGTTCATCTTCAACTTCTTCATCTTCGTGAGTTCACGGCTTTCTTCTGCTCTCTTCTTCTTCTGTGGTTTCAGACTGAAAGAAATCATAAAAACAGTCCTGAGAAAATGATAATGACTTTGATTTGTTTCTCAGTATGTCTTTATGATAAAACTGTAAAATGCAGCATCTTTCCTTGTTGTTTCCAGATACAGGATGAAACATGAATGACCCTGTTGCATTTTGGTTTTGTTATTTCCTTTTCTTTTTTTCTACCGCAGAACATGATACAAAATAAGGTCATATATAACATTTAACTGCCACGCATTAAAGGGACTATTTGTAACTTTCAGAAATGCTTCTTAACAGCGACACCTGTGTGAAATCAACGAAAGTCAGCGTCGGGCTCGTGCTTGTGCTCGTTTTACATCGACACGAACGAGCGTCGCTCAAAACAGTGAGGAGACACACGTCAGCTAAAAGCACAACATCACTCTATATTTCAGCTGCTTGGCAGTAATGTTAGCTGACCAGACCAAGGTCTCTCCATGAATCAATGCTGATACTGTGTTTGCTTCTCCTGCCTCAGCGCAGGCTGAGGCAGCGGGGCTCCACAGCGAGAAACTCGTCTCCCTCCGCCCGCAGCCGGAGAGAGCAGGAAGACACCGGCACCCAGTCGGCAACGAGACGACAAGGTTTCTCTCTGCGGAGCCCCGTCACTTCACAAGACATGGGAAACCTCTGTTGGTCTGGAGGAGCTGCAGCAGTTATTTCTGCCCAAACGTCCACTGAACATTCACTAGATATTCTCAGAGCTAAACTAACTCTTCTGCAGTGAGGAGTGAGCGGTCTGAGTGAAGGCGAGCAGGCAGAGGAGCGGGGATGCCGGCCACACGTAAGCGTGCATATGCGAGCGCACATGTGTCCCGACCCGCTACATTTATACGCTTAAAAAGTTACAAACAGTCCCTTTAACAGTTTTCTGACAAGATTTGCATAACTTTGATTTGGGTCTTGGAGTTTACACTTAAAGGAAAACTACAGTTTATTAAAATGTTGTAGCTCTGGCTTATGGCTCTATCAGTTCTAATAATATTGTACTCACTAATGAGTTTCTGTGAATGCAGCAACATGAAGCTAAAACTCGACAAACACGAGCTACAGACCGACTTCCTGCTTCAACTTTGACCTACCGTACTTGCCGTATTTATTTTTACAAAGCACACCAGTCAATGTCACTGTAAATGTGCCAAGGGTTAGATAAAACAATAAAACAACAATAAAACAAACAATATGTTAAAATCAGAGGAAAGTCGGCTATAAAAATGTGAAAAGAGTGAGACAGGAGGGAAGAGTGTCCTCAGCTGGTTGGATATCTGAACCCTCCAGTCCAGTAAATATCTGAAGTACTGTAGAAATCCCTCTGACTGAATAATGAACCCTCTCTGTCCCAGCTGGGCGGCTCCTTCCTGCTGGGTGTCGGCGTCTGGGTGCTGGTGGACCCGATGGGCTTCAGGGAGATCGTGGCGGCCAACCCGGTGCTGTTCACCGGCGTCTACGTCATCCTGGCGATGGGCAGCATGCTGTTCCTGCTGGGCTTCCTGGGCTGCTGCGGAGCCATCCGGGAGAACAAGTGTCTGCTGCTCTTTGTGAGTCCATCGTCTACTGATCGGAGGGATTTACTGCTTTTATTGGCACTAGGGCTGTCAATCAATTCAAATATTTAATCGCGATTAGTCCATACTTAATTGGGATTAATCGCTATTTAAGAAGTCTTTTGCGTAGTACCTTGACGGAGAAGGTTCACGCGTGGTTAACATTGTGAAACGGTCGTGGTTAGGTTTAGACAACAAAACCAGTTGGTTAGGGTTTGAAAAATGATATTTTTGTATATTATACGTTTAAGTGCATGAAAATAAGTTTTTACGTTTAGCCGAGGTGGAAAAAATTGTGTATCTATAAAAGCATAATTCAAGAAAGTGCAACGGAAACAGACTTAGTGAATGAATGATGGCGTACATGAAGCATGAGAACGTCTACTGAGGAGCTGAAAACATCACATATGTGTGGAGCGATGACATTAATACATGACACAAACAGAAATGTCCTATTTCCATCATGTTTTCTACTAGGGCTGTCAATCAATTAAAACATTTAATCGCAATTAATCACACATTTTTTATCTGTTCAAAATGAACCTTAAAGGGAGATTAGTAAAGTATTTAATACTCTCATCAACATGGGAGTGGGAAAATATGCTGCTTTATGCAAATGCAAAGTTAGGAATTACTGTTAAAGGCCTGTTTAATTGGTATTATATTGAAGTGTTATGATTTCATACCAGCCTATAAATAGTGGTTAAAGTGAGTTAGAGTTAATGTCCATCCCTGTTAGTTATATAAGAGCAGAGAGAAACAGTACGAGTGCTCCATCTAGAGGAGCAAAGTGATAAGTTATTACTGTCAGTGTTTCTTTATTCAACCTTTACTTTACCAGACAAATGATTCTTCACAGCCAGTGAATGAGACTTCTATTAAAATCTATTCATGACTCATATGGAGTCATAATACAGCATTTGTTGAGACAGTCTGTGCAGAGTAGTATTATTATTATTGGAGTATTATCGCCTGATTAACACTGACTGTTGTTTCTGTCTCTACCGGTCTCAGTTCTTCATGCTGATCCTCTTCATCTTCCTGGCCGAGCTGGCAGCCGCCATCCTGGCGTTCCTCTTCAGGGAAAACGTGAGTCCCGTCTCTGGATCGGTTCATCCTCAATGGAGCTAAATCATCAGTTCAGAGGTCAAAGGCTGAGCTGCTGAAGTTATAATAATATTGTACTCCCTAAAGTCACTGCTGAGTGATGTTTAATGCAGCAACGTGAAGCTAAAACTGCATCCAACGGGGCGACAAACACGAGCTACAGACGGTCAGACAGGTTGTAAACAAACCAGCAGGTTAATCAAACTTAATGGAAGAGAAAAACAAATATTAACTGTAGAATTATTGACACAAACTGTCTGTTCTAAACATCCATCACAGTTTACAGACCGACTTCTCTTCGCCCCTGAATCAAATATAGAGTCTAGAAGCAAAGAGACAAAACTACTCTGTCTTTTTGACAACAGACGCCATATTTGGACTGAAAACACTTATTATATTTATAATATTTTATTGTTCAACGCAGGCCATTTTGGTAGAATATGACAATAGAGTAGAAATCATTTAGTTTTACTTTGTATATTTGTAATCTCTGTCAGAATAGAAGTTCAGTTTGAACTACTTTTAAGTTGTTGAAGTGAAGTTCATTTACGCACTTCTGTTTCCCGAGAGACTTTTGGCTCTCGCGTCTCGGCGGCCGGGTCCAGCATTTGAGTCTTCATGTGTGAACGGGGGGGTCGAGGGAGGCTCATGAATATTTGATGCACATTTGATCTTTTATTTAAAAGGTTCAAAAGTTTAACAAAAGGTTGAGATGGAGCTACGGGGGCTAAGTGTGTGTTTAATAACAGACCGACCTTCTTAAAGGGATAGTTTGGGTGGTTTGTAGTACTTCTCCATAGTCAGTGTATTACCTACAGTAGATGGAGAAACAGACAGGAGTAGCAGCACGGGAGCAAAGTAAAGTACTGCTGACTTATACAACCACACTGAGAATCACCTGAACTATCCCTTTAAGAGTTGAATGGATCCCTGGTTGCTTGTTTACTGTGTTTGTGTCTCTGTCCAGTTAACCAGAGAGTATTTCAGCAGGGAGCTGAAGCGTCACTACCAAGGTCACAACAACACCGACGTCTTCACGTCCACATGGAACGCCATCATGACCACGGTGAAGCATCCCTTTTACAACGTCTACCACCTCATACTAAATCAGCCCAGTGTGACCGTCCGTGTCTTCAACATGCCCTTCCACATTGTCTCTGTACAGTTCGACTGCTGCGGCGTCAGCGGCCCCGAGGACTTCGAGGAGAGCCTCTTCAGGCTCCTCAGCCCCAGTAAGACGGTCCCTGAGGCCTGTTGCCAGAGGAACGGTTACCCCGGAGACGTCGGCGTGGAGCAGTGTGTGAGCGGCAGCGTGGTCTTCAGACACAACAAGGTCATCACAGAAAACACTCCACACTCCAGTGCACGTCGTCAGAAATGTACTCACCTCAGGGCAAAACCACCTGGAAGGCCCTTTAACAAACCTGCCAAGCTTCACCATTTTACCAGGAGACTCCTGTTGTTCATAGCCTTCTCCCGGTTTCCTCCCGGGGTCACAATTCTCCCGCAATTCTGCTGATTTATGGCAATTTTTCACACCTTTTTTTTCCCTTTTCGTTATCTCAACATGTTCCTGACTCTGTACAGCGTGTCCCCACCTGTCACTCAAAGCAGCCACGCCCTTAATTATGTATAACTTTAAGCTTTAATGTCATTTAAACGGGTGAGTTATATAAAACTTCACCCCCGTACAGATGTCATGAACGAGGAAATTTGGCTATAGAGACCAAAACCGTTTGTTGTACCAGGCTGTAAACATGTTTATTTCTGCTGTAAAGTTGGACATTTTAACGTCGAGGTCTGTGGAGATTGACTCGCTTTTAGAGCCTCAAGTGGCCGTTTGAGGAACTGCAGTTTTTGGCACTTCCGCTTGGTATTTAGTAAGAATTTTAATGTATTTTTTATTAACATTTCTTTTATTTACTTAATAAATATTCCTGAGTTCATTAATTGATGAGTTGTAGTATTGATATATTTAATTAAAGTAAAGGCTTGAGGTACTTCTGCCATCTATGAAACATATTGTTCCATAATTAGGGCTGCACCGATACCACTTTTTTTCAGACTGAGTACAAGTACAAGTACTTACGTATCGGTACTCGCCGATACCGAGTACCGATACGAGTACTTCTTTGTGCCAAAAGACCCTTGTTAACAGCCAGCTGGAGGGCGTGAGCGACACACGTCAGGCTGGGGAAGGCGACCGGCTCTAGGTCGGCTTGGAAAGGCTCGGGGCGAAGGTTATTCCCGGGGCCGTGGACAAAGTGCATGCAAAACCCCGTGGCGCAATGAAAGTGAGGGCCGGCACGCATCACTGGCTCGTCTCGCCCGCACCGTCGGGGAGGTGGAGCATGAGTGCGTGCGATAGGACCCAAAAGATGCTGACGAGAGGTTAACGTTACACTGCCGTAAAGTGGTATCGGTGCCGTTGTATCGGAGACGTTTTGCGAGTACGAGTACATGGGCACAGTATCGGACCCAATACCCGGTACTGATATCGGTATCGGTGCATCCCTACTTGAAAAGAAGTTAATGTGAAATTAAGACACAGATGTTTTTCTTGCTTTCATGCACGTTTAAATACAAACTAGACACAATGTCAGAATAACTAAATATGGTTCATAACCTTTATATATATCTGTGTGTTTGGTTCCTGCAGGGCTGTTACTCTGCGATGGTCGACTACTTTGAGACGTACATTTACACAGCAGGAGCTCTGGCCATCGTGGTGATCACTATTGAAGTACGTACTGTGTTTTTCTCACTTCTTTATATGAACTCATTTATTGATTGTTGTCATGTGAGGGATTCAGGACAGTGATGTCGATTATCTGTAGATTAAACAAGCGTCCTGATGTTAACTACAGTACAATATACAATATATACAGTATGTCGGATAAGACGTCTCATTGAGGTTTGTCTCGTTCTCTCTGCAGCTCTTCGCCATGGTGTTTGCAATGTGTTTGTTCAGAGGCATCCAGTAACCGCTGCGTCCACACAACGCATCATCACCAGCCGCCAGGCGAGCACAAAGCAGAAGGAAAACAAAAAAACTGTAAAATATGAAATGTATTTGTACAGTGATAGTTTATGTGTCTCATCGGTTTTGTGACATCATTTTGTACTTCACAGCAGCAGCAGGAGGAGGAGGAGGAGGAGGAAGAGTTTGAGGTACTGCTTTGGGCACAATAGACACACACAGGAAGTAATCCGCCACCTGAGGATGAGCTTCTGCACTGTTTTCTCTAAAGTAAAGGATTAACACTGGTGCTAAGAGGCTCTGCAGGCTAAACACTGAGATGGTTACTTTAGCTCTGAAGCTGGAAAACATGATTTATAGCCTCCATTTGGCTGATGATGGTTGATTATCAGGATCATGGAGAGTCTGAACACAGTTCAGGTACGATGTTAACTAGCAGTGAGCCTCAGAACAGTCAGAGCTGTTTAGGATTATTATAACAACAATGTGAATCAACTGAACACGTCGAGCCTCGTGCAAGAACATTTTCTCATCATAAACCTCTCTTTTATTTTTACCGTGAGGTTTCTGTTCCAAGTCGGATTCAACAAACTCTCTCAACTGTTAATCGCTTGTTTGAGTTTCCGTTTAAGAAAGTCGTAATATTATGAGACAAAAAGTCATAATATGACGAGAATAAAGTCATAACGTAACGAGAAAGAAAGTCGGAATATTACGAGAATAAAGTCATAAATTTATGAGAAAAAAAGTCATAATATTACGAGAATAAAGTCATAACTTAACGGGAAAAAAAGTGGTAATATTACGAGAATAAAGTCATAACTTAATGACAAAAAAAGTCGGAATATTACGAGAATAAAGTCATAACTTAACAACAAAAAAAGTGGTAATATTCCGAGAATACAGTCATCATAAAAAAGAAAATAACTCGTAAAATTACTACTTTATAAACGTATGACTTTATTCTCATAATATTACGACTTTGCACCACTATTAATTACCGGCCTGCTCATTATTTGATGATTAGCCAGAGACATGGAAGAAGCTGAACGTAGTCCTACTTGACCATTAAGTAGCCGGCCTTATTTAATGTATAAAATCAGTGTTTTGTCAGGGATCATGTTCAGCGAGCTGCTCGTTGTTGTGAAATGAACCCCTTCAGGTCGATGCGGAGGAGGCCGAGACGAGAAGAAATACATTTAATGACATGTTAAACTGTCAGGTTTGAACAGAGACCTTCATACAGACCCAGAGGGAGCTTGGCACACCGATACGTTTTGTTTTACTTCATTTTAATGTAGTAACATATTTAAACTCTTAATTTAATTCAGGTTGTGATTCTCTGTTTTTAGTAATTCAAGTTTTTTTTTTTTTTAATTAATTTCTCCAACATCATGCAACACAAGATAATGACGTCTTACAGTAAATCAATGAAGAACAATAAACAAAACAAATCATCAGGTCCCATTTAGTAATTAACTTTAGTAAAACAAGCTACACCGAGGGAACGACATTTAAATAATATAGCTGCAACTAACGATTATTTTCATTATCCATTAATCTGCAGATAATTTTCTAGATTAATCGTTTGGTCTATAAAATTTCAGAAAATAGTGAAAACTGACCCAAAGATATTCACTTTAATATGATATAAAACAGAGAAAAGCAGGAAATCTCCATATTGGAGGAGCCGAAAACTGAATTTTCTGCCATTTTTGCCTGAAAAAGGACTTTGATTACAATAACGTTATTTTTCTGTTGATCAACTACTCGTTGCAGCTCTATAATATAATAAAATATCACCGAAATACAACATAAATGAAGTAAAGCTTTGTGATTCTCGTGTTTTTCACCGTCTGTTCATGACTCATACAACAGAACTCGTGAATTTCATTCATAATCTAATTCCTAGAGAGTCCCTGAATGCAACACGTTCTCTGTGTTTGTACCGGAGGTTCTTGCACGAGGCTCGTCGTCAACAACACGCGTCATAAATCATTAAATGATTCAGAGTCCGTTCACAGTCTGGATTTAAGTCTAATGTTTGTTTACAAGAGTCTGTTCACTCCTGCAGGGTTCAGTGTAAAGTATTAAGATAAGATAAAGAGTTTTCAGTATTTAAGTTTGTTTGTGGAGCTCCTGTAAATGAATGCAACTTCACAACGTGAGAGCGAATGTGAGTGAATGAGTTTATATATGTAAATACGCCTCAGTGGGACGGTGCCAGTGTACAGTGTGTGTTCCTCTTTGTGCACAGCGTGATCAATAGTGTTGTCAGTAGTTATATAAAATGGAAGTTTAGCTGAAATAACATTTTACTGTAAGTGTGTTTTAAACTCCGGTTGATTTGTATAAATGGCACTGATTGATATTAAACTGATTTATGTGATTTAAAAAGGTTGAATTTATCCTTAATGCACAAACACCAAAGAGTTTTACTCAGCCGATCACAGGTCAGTTTATTAAAGGTTTAATATGTCACATTAAAATGTCTAAAAATGACTAGAGATGTTGTATAGTTGTGTACACACATAACAAGAAAACTGTAATTTGAATCAAGGTAACGGTGCGTTTCATTTGGTTTCCTGTCAACAGCATCATATGCCGCTTGTGCATGCGTCAGCGTTGTGGTTGTCCGTCATAAATTGAGTTTTTATCCAGTTTTAATCCTCATTTTGGTGTTTTTTTTACCGAATGAAGGATTTTAGTTATCGGACGTCTTGATCTGAAGTTATCAGAGCCGAGTAAACGTTAGCGGCAGCTCGGCTCGCAGCCGCTCCGTCCCGGGACGTCCTGCGTCCGCCGAACAGCGTCGGAGAAATACTGATTTTTAACGTGAAGCTGCTTTATTCAGCGTTTTTACCGGTTTTAATCAACAGGTCTGTTTGAGTCCTCTGCTGATAATAAAAACCTCCTGAAGGAATCCTGACCGGGAGAAGCTGACTCACATGAAGACAACAACTCCCATGATCCCACGCTGCTTCATCAAACGCCCTCTTGTTATTGTTGTGACTGAGAGACCTCTAGTGGCAAATTACATATTATGCATTTAATATAAATGACCTAATGACCCTTCATCACAGGTGACCTGGACACAACTGGTGAGTAGATGTTTCTTCTCATATTATTTTATTTGAGTGATTTTTTGAAGATGTGTTTTTTGAAGATGTGAAAGTATCTAGTATTTTATAAAAAAAAAGATCAATCTAATGTAGTGAAATGTCTTTGACTGAGGATCCATTTGATAAATTTGATATTCAGAGCATTAATATAGCAGCAAACAACTGTTGTCTGTGTAAGGATATAGAGGAGTAATGTCCACCTGAGCAGAGAATGAAGTATCTCTGTGTATGTTGAAATCAGAGCTTCTCGGTCATTTCTAGAAGGTAACCCATGAGTTGGAAAATTCTCAGAAGATGGTTAAAGGTCCCATATTGTAAAAAGTGAGATTTTCATGTCTTTTATATTATAAAGCTCTATAAATACTGTTAAACTATCAAAACGATCAATATACGGCGAAATACACACAGCCCGTATTCAGAAATTGTGAGTTTGAAACAAGCTGTTAGGATTTTTGTCCATTTGTGATGTCACAAATATACAATATTTAGGCCATTACACGGTTTTAGACATAAACATTCTAAATGTGTCCCAGTTTATTTCCTGTTGTAGTGTATGTAGATAACATCAGCTGACAGGAAATAAACATGGACCCAAGCTGTTGCCTAGCAACGCAGTTCCATTGAAATGCGCTAAAACGGAGCGTTTCAGACAGAGGGTAAATACAGGTATATTCAGGAGGACAGTATGAGGAAAATAAAGTGTTTTTTTTAACATTACAGCATGTAAACATGTTCTAGTAGAAACATAAACTACAAGTAAGAACCTGAAAATGAGCACAATATGGGACCTTTAAAAGTATAAAAGAAGGATAATCTTTTAAGCCATATCATCTTCTGGATATAATATCTTGTTAAAATATTAATCAAATGAATTATGTAAATTGAATCTGCCAAAAAACTAGGATTGTTAAAGGTGATCTCAATCGGTTGTCAGACAGCAAGTCTCGCGAGATTTCGTGATTTACGATTACCTTCTAGACACACCCAGCAGCAGCTCCACCTGGCTTTGTTGACCTCGCGGGCCAGCCGCGCGTGCCTGCTAGTGTATGTTCGTGCATGTGAGCGTGATCCACTGCTGCGCACTGCTCTAGTATGGCGGGAACAGGCCTGTCCGACCGACGACGGCGTTAGCTACCGGTAGCCGTTAGCAGCTAACAGCTAACGGCTGTTGAGCTGTCAGGTTGAGCCGCCATGTTGAGAGCCGTTGAGTGTCTCTAGCTCAGCTGATTGAAGCTTCCTGTCTGAGACTGATTGAAGGACTATTGGACTGAACATCTGGTTCTTCTCTCAACATGGACTCTCAGACTGAGCTCTGGTACCGACAGGAAGACAACAGGTATGTGGACCTCCACAGAGAACCTCTGGTTCACCATGATAGAACCTGATAGAACCTGATAGAACACTATATTATACTGTGAGTGGTTCTCAGCCAGGGGAACCCAGAGAAGTGTTTTCTTTTTCACTTTTTAAGTCACTATAGAGTTGAGGTCATTGTGAGTAAGAGTCATCAGAGAGACTATTCTGATCACAGGTTTCATTTCCTCCATAGTTAAATATCTCCTCAGCTGTAGAGTTATCTGGTCTTATTCATCATATATCTAACAACACAACGTCTTTGACACATGTGTGTATGTATATGTATATATATGTATATATATATGTGTATATATATATATATATAAATAAATAAATATGTGTGTATATATATATATATACACACATATATATTATACATATTTATTTATATATATACATATTTATATATTTATTTATATATTTATTTATTTATATATATACATATTTATTTATATATACGTTTATTTATAT
>CAKAOH010036704.1:0-16705 GCA_916701665.1 Sebastiscus tertius | reverse complement strand
CACACACACACACACACACACACACGTCAGTAATGTTATTCGGTCGTATGAAAAGAAAACACAGAGGACGTAGGCCGGGTGTGTAACAAAGACTGTGTGTGCGTGTGTGTGTCCTGGTGTGCCCCAGTTACCATGCCGATAAAGGAGTGACTGCTTTTGTCCGCCTCCAGCAGTAAACACACTTTAGGAAACATTATCCATCTCGCTGTGAATGCTTATTGGCGATTGTGTGTGTGTGTGTGTGTGTGTGTGTGGCTGTTAAATGATGAGAGCCCTCTCCCAGAGCAAGGCGGGCGTTATCAGCGTAAACTGCAGCGATGCATTTCATGAATACATCTGCATTCATCTGCTGAAGGCAACTCAGCAACACACACACACACACACACACACACACACACAAACACAAACACACACACACACACACACACACACACACACACACACACACACACACACACACACACACACACACACACACAGTATAGTCATCCATGTTTGTTGGTGGTGTGTTCAAGGATCTGTTCACCCAAATCACAGAAAACGATGTCCCACTTCACACTCCTCGTTTTATCTCTTCATGCAAGTTGCTTCATCTGCTGAGGTTTGAGATAAAATACAATAAAACGTGTTGTTTTGGTTGCTAGAAGCTGATCAGCAAAGTCTAACTGCAGAAACAACACGGTTACTCATTGTAGAGTAGGGTACCTACTTTATTGAGTTGAGTACAGCGACTGTTTATTAGGGCTGTCAGTCGTTCCAAATATCTAATTGCAATTAATTGTACATTTTGTATCTGTTCTAAATGTACATTAAAGAGAGATTAGTCAAGTATTTAATCCTCTTATCAACATGGGAGTGGACAAATATGCTGCTTTATGCAAATGTATGTATAGATTTATAATTGGTAATTAATTAACAACACAGAACAATAACAGATATTGTCCAGAAACCCTCCCAGGTACTGCATTTAGCATAAAACAATATGCTCCAATCATAACATGTCAAACTGCAGCCCAACAGGCAACAACAGCTGTCAGTGTGTCAGTGTGCTGACTTGACTATGACTTGCCCCAAACTGCATGTGATGATCATAAAGTGGGCATGTCTGTAAAGGGGAGACTCGTAGGTACCCAGAGAACCCATTTACATTCACTGATCTGGAGGTCAGAGGTCAAGGGACCCCTTTGAAAATAGACATGACAGTTTTTCCTCGTCAAAATTTAGCATAATAGTGGAGCGTTATTTAACCTCCTTCACTACCAGCTAGTCTGACCTGGATGGTACCGATGGATTCATCAGGTTTTATAGTTTCATAAGATACCAGTATCTTCACTCTAGCTTTAAAACTGAGCCGCAAGTTGGGTTAATGCGTTGAATAAATTAGTGGCGTTAAAACTAATTTGCGTGTTATTATGGTGTTAACTTCGACAGCCCTACTATTTCTATATTCTATTTGCATGTATTGCTCCTGGTCTTAGTCTATATTGTTCTTCAATTGTTCTTTTTTTCAATCTGCCCTGTAGACCGGATCGATGCCGGCTCCGTTCAGGGGGTAGAAGTCAGGCGACTGGATCAGTCAGAATCATGGAAACTAAATAAATAAGATGTATTAATTTATTCATAATCCCTACAGTAACAGCACATCAGGAAAATAGAGAGGAGTAAATGACTTGCACTCATAATTAAAACCTTCTCTCTGGAGGAGGAGTGTGATGTTAAACAGAGTCTCTCCTGCTGGGTCGTGCACGGTGTCACCGCTGTGATGTCCCACTTTCTCCACATGGATCCTCGACAGCCTCGTTTCATTTTATCTCATCTCAGAGTCTCCGACAGGAAAAAGGTTTTTATTCTCTCTGTGATCTTTTCTGGTTTCACTGCAGCCACCTGCTGCATCAGAGCCAGACCAGACGCCTCACGCTGAATAATTGAACGCCGCGCCTTTAAACGCTACCACTTCACTCCCTTCTCTTTCTCCGTCTCTCTCTCTGTGCTTCCTGCCTCCTGCAGGCCGCCGGCTGAATTATTAAACAGCGGGACTTTAGCTGATGTCATTTTACTACGTTTATTCTCCCGCTGCATCTCACCCCCGTCGCTGTTTTCCATTTCTGAACTGAGTTGATATTATTTTTCCGTCTTCATCTTTACGTCCCCCTCCTGAACTATTATTCTTTCTTGAAAGGAGCAGTGTGTCGGACTAACTGGTGATTATCCACTAAAGAAAACATTTAATATTTGATTCCATTTCTGCCAATAGATCCCCTAAATGTTACACACTGGTCCTTTAACTCGAACCTGAACACTTCCATTTCTTTGTCTCATGTGAAGCAGTTGTGTTTGTTTGTTCCAAATAAAAGAAGAACTAATCAAAGTATAGTACGCTTATTTTAAACCATTTACAGAACAATTACTACATCATGATATATACTGTTATATGATATAAAATTACATATATCATAATACAATTTGTCCAAACCGTCCAACCCTGACTCAATAACTTACTCTGTTTTTCCTCAAAACCATTTTCACACTTCGTCTAATTAAAATATGATCAAAATTGCCAAAACATACTTTTGAAATGAGTAAATATCGGACTAAATAAGGTTAACACTGGAGTGAAGGCCAAATCCAGCAAATTATTCAATGTATATATAACTCTTATAACAGTTCGGATGATATCTTACGTCTTTTTCGTTTGTTTTCCTACGAATGTCCAGCAGCACGTGTCAATTTCCGCTTGTTACATGCATACAGTCTTTTCAAAATAAACTTCACAGGAAGCAACTTCCTTAGGATTAGGCAACACAACTACTTAGTTAGGTTTAGGAAAAGGTCGTTGTTTGCCTTCAAAAACTAAGGAAGTGACGTAACTTAAAGTCAGGGTTGACGATGTTCTCCAGTCTCCACTATCTGTTATATTGGTTGAAATTATCTTTACCCCCCGACAGCGATCCGTTACTGATGAGCTCTGAAGAAGGAGCGTTAAAGAGCCGTCATCTGTAGCTGCTGTAATCCTGTAAAAACATCTACCAATTGGAAAGAACCAATCAGATGCCTCCCTGCCTCCCTGCTCGTACTCTACCCTTGGCGTGCACCAGCCTGAACTCAAAGCACGTCGCCGCCGCACGTTTCCTGGAGAATGGAAGAGTTCGCTCAGCCCTGCAGCAGCACTGCGGCGGTTACTGGTCATGAGGTAGCGTTGTTGAGTTGAGGTCCTCTCTCCGCTCTGTGGCGGTGAAGGAGTTACGATGCGGCGGTGCTCGTGCATGTGTGTGGGGGGCGTTGTCTTGGAGCCCCGAGGGGAGGGATTATTTGTCATGTAACCTTTAATTAATGAAGTTACATGACAAATAATTCAACACACCAAGTCCAAGTATTTATATTTCCTGGTTCACGATTATGTGATTTACACTCAAATTGATTTTGTGATATATATAAACTAGTTACAGTGCATTACTTGTTGGAGGTACGAACGGTGTCTGAGACCAGCCTGAGTGATTACAGGATCTAAAACACTGAACTCATCTGTAAAGACTCAGACATGCCAGGTCCTGATTCCACCTTCTGTAGCTGCAAAACAACCACCATCATGTCGTCTTGGTCCTGAGACAGATTACATTTTTACAATCATGAAAAGCTTCATGTCGTCGTCCACTCGGCCAGCAGCACCCTTCCTTCCTTCCTTCCATCCTTCCTCCCTTCCTTCTTCCTCCGTGTTGTCGTGCGGTTGCCGTGCGGTTGCAGCGTCTTGCGTTAGAAAAGCAGCCGCTGTGTTTCCCAGTTGGAGCCATCACACCACACCACACGACCCCGTAACCAAAGGCAGAGGGAAACAATGGAAGATTGAAGATGAAGGATTTTGTGTCTTTGAGGACGGCTGGCACATTTCTAATGGGCGGCCGCTGCATCTCCCCTCCGCTGTGCTTCCCTGTTGCTCATTTCGGTCGCTGCAGAGACTTCTTCTTTGCCTCTCAGGCTTTTATGGCCGTACAACTCACATTTACTGCTGAGGAGATTGTTGTTTTCTCCTCGTCTGGTCTCATCCCACTGAAGAATCCGTGTTCAGAGTTGTGTTAGCGCTCTTTGCTTTGTCAGGTTTCTAAGGCCTGTCTTTATTCTAGACTGTTTCTCTCTTTATCCTCCTCTTCCTAATTACACTCTTCTGTTTAGTTCATTAATTTAAGTCCCTTTCAGAAATCATCCCATTTCAGGCTTTTATGGGTTATTTCTGGCTTTGTGGATATTCTACTTCCATCTTTCCCGATCTGAGATTACAGATTGCAGCTCTTTATCTCTTTTCTTTTTCCTGTTTTCATGCAGCTTTTTGTGCTATTTACGTTCCCGTGCCTCTGTCTTATCCTCCCACCATCTGTTTTCATCACTCTGATGAGTCCTCTCTCAAAACTCATCCCATTTCTGCCTTTTTATTTCACTTCTTTTCCAAACATCATTTTGATTTGATGTATTCATCCTTTTTTTCCCTACGCTCCTCTAATCACATACAAGTCTTTCTATTTTGGGCTTTTTATTTATTTCTTTATCTGCAGACATACGACTCTGCTCAGTAGGTGACTTTCTGTCAGTTTTTTTTGTCAGTTTTTTGGTCCGTGTGTGGTTTTGAGCAGCAGGCGTGGACAGAAGGAGGTTCAGGGACGTGACGTGGAGGCTGAGCGGCTGTTTGCCTGCTAATAGAGAGCTGCAGTCTGAGGAGGTGAAGGGGTGTCAAGGATGAAGCAGCGCTCCAATCTCAAGTGTACCCGCAAGATTTCACCACAGGACTGAAAAGAAATGAAAAATATGTCACTTCATGTAGTTCAGTTTCCACATTACTGATCCTGCCTGAGATGGAAACGTTAAAGATAGTAGTGGGGGGTTCAGTGTTGGCAGTAATCACAGAAGGAGGGCAGATTCATCAGAATCTGCATCACTGAATCACCTTTACTGGCCAAATATGTGAACACATACAAGGGATTTCACTCTGTTTGTTTTACAGTTTACATTTTTTGCAAGCAGCAACGGCTCCAAAGTGTTCTGGAAGTTATAAACTATACAAATCGTGCAAAGATATAAATACTGAATGGATTTACAGTGCATGGACTGCATGGTTATGTAAAGATGTCTTTATAGGCCTAATGTAGAAACAGCGTGCACAAATGATATTGACCGTGACAGATGATACATAAATATATCTAAAAAAAGACTGAATGAGGAATAACTAGATCAATGAGGTATTTAGTCTAATTATTGATTGATTAATCTATTACTCATCCGTAGTGAAGACCAAAGCAGAAATAAAAGCAGACTGAATATTGGACTTATTAGTCAAGCGGACACAAACCTCCAGGATGATCGTGCTGCTCGGAGTGTCAGGAGGTAACTGTTAACAATATGGTTGCTGTTTAAAAGTAGCTCGATGTTGCTGAAACATAATCACCTAAATATTTTGATAATGTATTACTCATTATTTGTTGAGGAGAATTTGGCAAACAATACTTGTTTTTTATGGGCCAAACAATAATTGATCTGCAGATTAGTCAACGATTAAACAAAAAGAAATAGTTGGAGCCAAAACTATCTGGCATCTCCAGTTTGTTGTTCCATGAAACAGCAGCAGTCACATCAATCAATACGAACGTAAATTAATTCATTTACTGCACTCCAAAACCTCCATCACAACTTCTGGAATAAAGTCTTTACAGCTTAAAAATAACCCAGGACATGAATCCTGCTGACAGACGGGCGGAAACCACTTTGAAAGAAACAAAATAAGAATGATAACTTCACTTCCGATTGCAATTTTATTAAAACTTTTTACTTTTGTCCTCAACCGCCTGAAGGAATTAACCCGGCACTCTGAATCTACTTGTCAAAACTCATTTTCATAGCAGAGTTTTAGAGGAGTATTAGTGCGTAATGACTTCAATCTGCCGTACAGGTTTTGTTCCAGCGGCTTTGATGCAGCCTGTAAATAAGAATGTGTGAGAAGGTGTCATTATGACGGAGTGAAATGCAGCAGGAGAGGTTGTAAACTGTGATCACTAGAAACAGGACTTCTCTAACAACAGGGGGGTTCTGATATGAAGCTACAAGAGCTTTATCTACACATGTGAGCTTTGAAAGGACGTGACACACACGGGTTCTGGCACTGT
This sequence comes from Sebastiscus tertius, assembly GCA_916701665.1. Taxonomy (NCBI): domain Eukaryota; kingdom Metazoa; phylum Chordata; class Actinopteri; order Perciformes; family Sebastidae; genus Sebastiscus; species Sebastiscus tertius. The sequence continues at coordinate 10,559 of CAKAOH010036704.1, read as the reverse complement.
GACAGAAATATTACCACTGCTTTCTATTTCTAAAATCAGCCATCGCTGTCATCCGGTCTGATTTAACAAAAGCGGCGTTAGAGGCTGAGAGAGGACTTCAAACGCTCCGACGGTCCGAGGCTTTATGATTCAAACGCGGCCAGAGAGAACGTTTTGGACCGCGCCACAAAGGAATCCCTATTATTCCTCAATGCCATTATTATTCAGCCCCTGCCATGTGAAATGAATAAAATGGAACTACAAAGAAGTTCAAGTGATAAAAAGAAGAAGGAGAAATGAGTGAGAAAGGGCGGATTAAGCCGTGGGTTATCTGCTGGTCAAGATTGAACCGCGGCCCCCGAGAGGTTTGGTCACGGCAGCGTTTCTAACAAGCTGCAAAAGAAAAAGAGCCAAAAGGGCGGAGGAGACTTTGAACCTCCAGCAGGCCGTCACACTTCACCACTGTGAGCCAGGATGGAAGTAGAAGGAGAGGGAGATACCGATGCACACCGATGGATCAATATGGAAATACAGAGACAGAGAACCAATGGAAAGAGACCGCAGAGAAGGAGAGAAACTTGGTCCCCTTCAGCCCTCCAAACCAACTCAGAGCCATTACTCAGCAGTTTTTGCGCATCTGTGAACACTCCAACGTACTCCGACCGCCTCAGGAGGTGGTCGGAGTACGGTTTGCTTCAAGTTCACCTGTACATTGTGAACACAAAGCGCTCCAGGTTCGCTTTAGAGATGTCACAAGAACCGATGCTTTGGTACCAAGTCGATGCAAAAACTCTAAAGACGTGACGCTACTCGTTATTCTACAGGTACTGCAGGTATACCTCAGGTACCGTCGAGGCTCAAGACTTACGGTGTCCCGGGGTACAAAAGAAAATGCGTTTGGATTTTGACGACAAACTTGAATACAAACTGTTGTGTGAAGATGTTTTTACAGGTTTTAATATAAAATAGAGACGCTATGAATGTACATTTTACGACCACCGCTTGAGGAGAGAGAAACCTTTCTGTCTGTATCAGTCCTGATCCCAAATGCTCCTTATGATTGTAATAACTAATGACAAAACAAATTAATAATTGCATTGATTGCACAGGCAGGACATCCTGAAACACCGATGGCAGCAACTTGACAAAAGCGCTGCATCTTCCATAAACACCACTCAGATGTTGATGGCTTTAATGAGTTTATCTCATCAGGACGATGTGAGTCTGAGCTCCACTGAAACTCCATTGTGTACAGAGAGAGGACTGAGGACCCATCAGAGCTGAAGTGGACCAGAAAGATAACGGAGTCCACTTTCTGTTGGTCCACTTTTCAGAGGGCTTAGTTTGGTTTGTTTAAAAAGGACTAGATGTGAAAACACCAGACCTCCTCGGGACTCGTCTGAGTTTGGTTCCATTCAGGTTAATCTGTGCGTTGTGAACACAAAGCGCTCCAGGTTCACTTTGCCTTTTGCCTTTTGTATTTTATCCCTCTAGAGTTGCCATAGACCGATCACACGCGCTTGCACACTGTGACGCTTGGAAAAACACCAACACAGAACCATGGCCGCCGGTGGACGAGGTCTTCTAGTTTGGACCGAAGAAGAAGCTACTGCACTCCTCCAGATGTGGAACGAAGGACACATCAAACGACAACTGTCTACAACGCCTATTTCAGTTCATATGAAAGCGAGGGGCTTCATTAGCAAAAGTAAAAGAAACTACCGCAAAAGTACTTTACCGCCCGCGATGGAAACGAGAAAAAGCGAGGAATCCGCTGACATAAACACATGACCCTTTTACGACCAACTGGACAGTATTCTGTGTGCCAGCCCTAAAGCATTGACCAGCAGTGATGAAGGTAGGAACTCTAGTATAGACAGAGAGAGGACTGAAGTGGACCAGAAACAGAACTGAGTCCTGTTTCAGATGAACTGACGATGTGAAATCAAAAAGAACCTTTTCTGTTGGTCCACTTTTCAGTCCACTTTAAGAGGACCGAGTGCGGTTCGTTTAAAAAGGGACTATATGTGAAAACAGCCATAAATCCACCGGGGAGTACTACAAGCAAACAGCAGGAACAAGCAGGATGTGTGTGTCCACAAACAGCTGAAATCTGACATCTGCGAGTGCATCACACACACAAATAGTTTCATCTGCAGGGAGAGACAATCTGATTTTAAACCCTTTGTGGTGCATCGCAGCTCTTTTCATTGCTGCCTGAACAGGACGGATAGCTCTCTCTGGAGTTTATGACAACCAGATCTGGTTTGGCATCAGCAAGGGAGGGGGGGGGGGATGTGATTTCACTGTGTTCATACTCAGTAAATCCACCCATTCACTGCTGACACAAATCTGCTTTGTCTCAAACGTGTTACTGTTTTCATCTCAACACAGAACTCAGAGACAATGAGAGCCGAGGCTGATTGTGGTTATTTCTGCCACCAGGAGGCTATTATACGTCTTCTATTCTACTAGAAGTGCTAATTATAGACATGTGTACGTGTACATTTCCCCTGCTAAACATGTTCTTGTCATTGTGAACGTCCAGTAAAGAAGCGCTGCATGGCTGTCGATAGGTGCATGTTTTATATCACACACTTTACATCTACAAAATCTCCCCGTTTTGTTCCCTGGAGTATGTTTTAGCTGATATATCCCAGAGTTCATTGTGTTCTGAACGTCATTTCGTCTCCACCTGGTTATGAAAACCTCCTGAAATGGTTGTTGTTGGTCTGATGTAGAGATGAGCTGATATGGAAAGTCTGAGACGAGAGAAGCTTCTCTGTTAGACGGCTGCACGGAGCAGGACCGCTTTGATACTGCATGTATAAGATGTTTGCATCAATGTGATGAAGTACCTTGATTTATCATGCATTAAATTATTTTATCTATAAATGTTCCTCGACTGACAAAATATACTATTTCAAGATGTTGAAATAAAATGACACCGTGATATAAGGTTTTATAGCGTACTTATCGCCCACCGCTAATCTGGAGTGGCTCCTTCAAACTGGGAGTAGAAGGCCAGAGATTTAGTCCCTGAAGGAAGCAGGAGGAACCAACGGAGGAACCAACGGAGGAACCAACGGAGGAACCAACGGAGGAACCAACGGAGGAACCAACGGAGGAACCAACGGAGGAACCAACGGAGGAACCAACGGAGGAACCAACGGAGGAACGAACAGCACTCAGACAGACGTGAGCAGGTGATGGATGGCTGGATGGATTTGGGAGATAAACAGGAAGTCTAATGTTGCCATGGATTCGTTGAGTTATGCTGTGGGCTACAACCTGAGTTTATTTCTGCTCTACATCTTCATCTTCCTATTCTCTCCCTCTATCTCTTTTCCATCCTTCCTCATTCCCCCCTTAATCCATCCCTCTTTTTCTTCATCTTCTCTTTCACCCCTCTCTCTATGTCCCTTTTTTGCTTCCTTCTTCTATTTCCTCCATCCATCCCCTGCCTGTCTTTTCTTCAACTCCTTCACCCGCCACCACTATATCCTTTCTTTCCTCCTCTCCTCCATCATCTTTCTCTCTGTGGTGTCGTCTCCTCTCGGAGGCTGTAGGATATAATGAAGCCGTCGGGCGGTGAGTCATCATGCGTCTGTGGGACCGAGGACCGAGGCTTGGTCTTGTGTAAATGTTTGAGTAAGGCCTCTGCTCCTGAGCTCAAACTGAAAGCTCAGCTGAGAGCCTGGCTGATCCCACAGAGAGCCAGAGGTCAGAGGTCAGAGAGCACAGGGAGCATCCTGATGATGGGAAATAGTGACCGTTAAAAACATCTGCTTAATTAGAGGTGACAGAGCCACATCTGTCTCAAAAACAACTATGAACGAGGAGTGTCCCCGAACAGGCGGGTCTCAAACACCAAACACAGCTCCACCTACAAAAAGTAATGCAGTGTAATTCATGTTTATACCATGAAATCAAGTTGTGCGTAATTAACATAATTGTGAACCAGGAAATCTAAAGAGCTGCAAACGCCACGTAGGGACGAGGTCGGGGTGGATGAGCGGGTCAAAAAACACCAGACTTTAGACTCAGGAGACCGCAGTCGCATCTCCGTGTGGAACCAGAAGTCAACGTTTATTTGTCACGTAACTTAGAAGTAACTAAGTAGCTTTGTTACCTAAACATAAGGAAGTTGTTTCCTGTGAAGACAGAAGTTGATTTTGAAAAAGACTGCATGCATGTAACGAGCGGTGATTGACACGTGTTGAGATATCATACGAACCGTTATATGAGAATACATCGCCCCGAATAAGAACTCACATAGTCAGATGAGGATCTGATTGGTCACGTCTTACCTATCCTCGAATGTTTGTCTGGTTTTGTTTTTGCTCATTGATCCCCGTCTGTTTAAGCTTTATTTATTCATAGAAAATAGAACAAACGACAAATTGAATGGCGAGATAAAAGATGTGTGGGTCGTTTAGCTGCTGTTTCAGGACCACGGACAGCGCTGACTGTTGTGTGTGTGTGTGTGGCGCTCTCCAAAGTACTGAAACAGAGCGACAGACGTTGTTTCTTAGCTTGCAAATACAATTTTCGTTATGTTTTTTTTTTCCGTTATGCTGCTCCGATGGTCGCGCAAATTTGGATAGTATGTTATTCACACACACTAAGGAGATTGATTGAAAGCATGCAATTAACAGTAATATTAATAGGCTGATATTTATAAGCCCCAACCGTGAACTTATTAGAAGCCGTCGCCCCGGACCTCAGCGCTCAGTTAACGGAGCTAACGATGCAGCGTACCCGTTCATCACACGTAGCTCTGATGTTAGCATTGTGATTACAGATGGAGTCTCCAGTATGTGTTGCTTTGTGCTCATAGATCTCTGGGCTGCATATTTAAAAATCCTCCACACGCTGTATTGATTATAACGGAAGAAACACAGTAGAAGTTTAGCTCTGTGGCTTTTTTTAATCTATTTTTAACTGTGATGTGAACAAATGCAGAATTCCTCTTTCTTCTCCCGCCTTTAAACTCTACAAATAAAACTGAAGATCCTTTATGAACCTCAAAAACACTCCCAAGCAGCATAAGAAGATGAAGTGAGCAAAGAGAGAGAGAGAGAGAGAGAGAGAGAGAGAGAGAGAGAGACAGCTAAAGATTTGTTTTTCCCTCAAACACACACACACACACACACACACACACTACTGATGCTGCTGTCAAACAGGGATGTGTGAGTGTGTTTGTGTGTTAAAAGTCTTCTGTTGCCATTCCTCCATTTGTTCTCAGAACCAGGAAGCAAAAGAAATGAGAGGAGGAGGAGAGAAGAGAGAAAGAGGAATGAAAGGAAAGAGACAAATGAAAGAGGATGGAGGAACTTATCTATGTGTGTGTGTGTGTGTGTGTGAGAGAGAGAGATAGAGAGGAAAACAGAAACAAGAGAGGGCTAAAGGGCTGTCTGGGGAGCAAGCCGGCAGGCTACTGATAAAACACACACACACACGCACACACACACACACACACACACACACACACACACACACACACACACACACACACACACACACACACACACACACACACACACACACACACACACGACAAAGCCAGTTAGTCTCACATCTTTTTTGCGGCTGATTATTTACTGGCTGTTTGCCTTGTTTCCAGATTGTCCTCATTCACAGGCACCTAAATTGACCTTATCCACTGTGTGTGTGTGTGTGTGTGTGTGTGTGTGTGTGTGTGTGTGTGTGTGTATTTGAGTAACGTGACGTCATATCCGTTCCGTATCCGTCAACCAAAACAAACCTCATCGAGCCGAAACGAAAAAATAGAAAACGTTGGAGGGTCGTCGTGGATCCGACCTGCACCCTCACATGTTAAATCCAGCGTGGTAAACACTACACATCCAGTAAAGGAGGGAAACACTTTGGGTTTCACACATTGACAGGAAAAGCAGAGCTAGACAGAGCAGAGCTGAAGTTGCATGTAAAAATAAGTCAGAACAAAGGCTGAAAAAAGCCGAAATATGTCTGAAAAATATTTGAAATATGTCAGAAAAAAGGATGAAAAAATGCCAAAGTATGTCCAAAATATGGCCCCAAAAAAAGGCCAAAAAAGGCAGAAATATATCCGAAAAAAGGTCGATATATGTCTGAATAAAAGTCTAAAAATGTCTGCAAAATATCCCAAAAAAAGTGTGAAAAAGTTAGAAGGAAACGTTATTGTATCTCCGTGGTCAAACGGGCCGACGCTACGACTGTAGAGCACCCAGATACTGACATCTCTGTTCTCTGCATTGAAACGGCCCCGATGGAGCTGACCATGATGGATAAAGAGAACGGAGCTGACAGAGAGCTAGAGACCACCTTGGAGAAGTTAGAGGAAGTAGACACGTGGGACTAGTTTTCAAAATAAGGTGTTAACAAAGGGAACTGTATATACTAAATACATCTATGGAAATCAGACTGATGGATTATATTCACCAGAAGTATAAAACATTACATGTCCCTTATAGATTAAAAAGATAATACCACTAATCTGTGAGGGGAATGTCTTGCTGGATAATAAATAATTCCTGACAATGATCCTGATATTTATATTTAGATTATATATTTTTGACTTCAGGACGTCTCTGACTACAGACATGCTGGAAATCAAACATTTTTACTGGATTCATTTAGAGATTTTACAAAGTAAAAGTCCCTAGAAGTGTCTGATTCAACTTTTTCCCTCCATGGTCTAGTGGTAAAAAAGTTTAGAAAAGAATCACAATAAATCGTAAAATCAAATCACAATACATGTCAAATCGGCACCAAGTATCGTGATAGTATCGAATTGGGAGATAGGTGCATCGTCCCAGCCATAGTGGGAGTGGGAGTGTGACACAGAGAGAGAGAGAGAGGGAGGTAATGAAAGACTGAGATCTGTATTGGTTTATGCTTTTACTTCAATCAAGGTGTGTGTATTTTGGTCTTAGTCTGTGTGTGTGTGTGTGTGTGTGTGTGTGTGTGTGTGTGTTAGTGTGCTGTTGAGGGAGTGAGAGATATTTTAGTTTTTCCAATCTGAGTCTGCCGACAAGAACAAAAACAAATTGCCCTGTCATCGCAAATTGTTCTGTCAACTCACTGGGGCAGCACACACACTCACACTCACACTCACACACACACACTCACACACACTCACACGCACACACACACACACACACACTCACACACACTCACACTCACACACACACACTCACACACACTCACACGCGCACGCACACACGCACACACACACACATGAATAGCGCTCATTTGGACACACAAACACACCATCAATAGCCCTCCACGCCACCTCGCCCCCTCAACCTCCCCATCCCCAACGTAATTGGATTTAAAATTAGAAAAAGCCTACAAATTGATTATCGAGGCCATTAGCCGGGCTGCTAGCGAGCCGATTGGCTGCCCGGGAGCCCGATAAGGGAGCAGGAATCTGCATGCGAGCGACCGCGGGGCGTCACACGCCGGTGGACTAATCCCTTCAGATAAAAAGAGGAGAAAACTTGAGCACTCGTCTATCTGCAAGGTGCGTCAAACTCTCTCTCCGTGTGTGTGTGTGTTAGTGGTCGGTTTGTGTGTCAACAGTTCTTCAGATTACATTTGATTTTATATGAAGCATGTTGGTGACATCATACAGGTACAGTGATGACATCACTTCTTCAGTTTTGGTTTCAGTTCGCTAAAAACAAAAGTGAAGAAATCATTAAACAGGAAACATCAGCCCGTTCACCGTTCACACGAAGAGGCGTAGAAACGTTTGGCATGCAATAATCAGCCTTTCTTGATTGACGCCATGTATCCTGTACTGTAATGTAAACACATCCCGCCTCCGGTGGGCGGGAGACGGATAGGCCCACAAAACACCGGACCTTTCACCAGGAGACTCGCGTTCTGTTCCAGACTGATGCTGACCGGCGGTTTGTTTTGTGAGTCACGTTATTCACGTTTGTTTTGTTGCGTGATGGTTATCGTGTGTTTTTTATTCATGTTTGTGACGTGTTTTACTTAATTTACTTACTTATTTTAAGCCCAACTATGATGTTTCCCCTTACCTTACCCTAACTAAGTGCTTTTCGTGAACAGTCTTGTGTGAGTGAAGTTGACCAAAATGCTGTGTCCTCTGAATGACACTCAGGTTACTCATCAGCCATCTGTCAGACGCCAGGACTAGACGGCCTCTTCTTTAGCTATTTCACCTGCTAAATATGACTTCTGGAACGGAGAATAACCTCAAGTAAACGCCCAGTTACCGGCCATCTGCTACCAATTAGATGACAAACTTTCTGGTTCATATCAGAGCTCTCATCCTGCCGTCTGTTGGTTCACACCTTTATGTGTCTCTCCTCCTCATAGACTAAACGTACTTGTGTTGATATTCATCCCGGCTCTCTTTGAGAGAAACGTAGGGGGATGTTAAACACTATCATCTCATTAAACTGAAAAACTATTCCGCTTTAAAAACCTTTTCTCTTGAGGACGCTGTTTAAGAAACAATATTCCTCATGGCCTAAAACTCATAATTCCATCTCTATAATGTACTCTGCAGGAAAAGTTAGGGAAACAATAACGCAGTCGTTAACTTTTGGTATTGATTTGTTCTCCAAAAATCATTTAGGGATCCATTTTAATCTGCTTGTGACCAGCCTTGGGGAAATAACAAATTATAAAGTCGGTTCAGAGTGACTTTATTTAATAAGTTCACTGTGTTCCCCCAGCATTTATTTAGTGACGGGACTAAACAACAATATAAAGAGAGAGGACAAATCATCATTTCCTCTTATTTTTCACACAGTTTGGAAGTTTTAAAGTGAGTTTCCAAAGTTCCAGCTGCTGCCGGAAGCATTGTGATCTGACCACCGAGCTCCTGCCTCGGCTGACGAACGGCAGCCGTAACATTAAAAACTGATGTCGTCCGACCCGTCAACCAGCAGCTTGTGTTCGTACGAACGCCGACTCAGGTGTTTTTTTATTCTTTTTATCAAGCTGCTGGTGACTGACAGGCCAGAGATGAAGGTCAGGACACTAAGATACCTGCATCGACCAGCTGTCATCATCCCGCTGTGATGCGTGGTAGCATGACACATGGGCTGCCTGATAAAGCCCTGCTGCCTTCAGAGTGTGTGAGTGTGTGTGTGTGTGTGTGTGTGTAACTTGCATCATATATTTGTCAGTGTGTGAATGTATGGTGTATGCAGCAGACCGTCGCTGCTTCAATTAATCATTTAGTCTACAAAATGTCAGAAAATAGTATGAACAGTTCAACCAACAGTCCAAAACCCAAAGATCTTTGATTTCCGGTGATATAACACAGAGAAACGCAGCAAATCCTCACACATGAAGACCTGACACAACATAATGTGGGCAGTTTTGTTGACAAATGATTAATCAACCTTGGCAATAAATCTTCTGTTGATCGGCTCAAAAGTTGTTGAGTCAGTTTGTGTCTCTTTCCTGTTTCAACATGACGATGTCTCCGTGCACAAAGCAACCTCCATGAAGCTTTTCCCAGTTTGTTGTGGAAGAACTTTCTCTTCTAAATAATTCAATGATGCACTAAATCTTTGCTCAAAGAATCAAAATGTGTTGGCTTATAAAGTTCCTGTCACTGTAAATGTCACCAGATGTTACAGAGGCCCCAACAACAGACCCTCCAGCATCATCATCATCCTCATCATCATCATCATCCTCATCCTCATCCTCATCCTCATCCTGACCCCGAGCTCACCGCCACCATCCGAAACCTTTCTGCTCTCATTAAAGCCCCGGGGCCTCCGGTGCACGGCTGCGGCTCCACGGTGTGAACTTCTAATTGCCGTCTTGTTACAAAGAGGATTATGGGACCAGTCGAGGACCCCGGCCGGCCAAAGACAGATTATACCGGACATCATCGCAAAGGGAGGAGGGATAAAGAAACACGGCGCTGTCTGAGAGCTTAATTTGTTCTACGGCGACTCGCATGCATGCACATGTTATAAATCCTGCTAATGAGGAGGACAAGAAGAAGAGGAGGAAGGACAAAAAGAGGAAAGAGGACACGGGAGGGAAGGAAAGAGAGAAGATGAGGAGGTGAGAAGAAGGAAAAGGATGAAGGGATGGGGGAGGAAAAGGTGAATGATGAAGAAGAGATCAGAGGGCGGAAAGAGAGAAAGTTATAAATGGAAAAATGTGGAGGTGAGGAGAAAGAGAGGATTAGTGAAGACATAATAATATGGAGAACAAAAGGAACGGAACAGAAGATGGAAGTGAGAACTTTTAAAGTGTCACGCTGATTTAAAATCAGTCAGTGATGGTTGATGGATTCTGGGTACATTAAATGGGTCGTTTTCCATTGATAACCTCATAAACCATCTCCTATAACCTCACAATAACTCTGGGATGTTTAAGAGATACATGAAGATGTTGAACAGAACGGACCAAACTGGTTAAACACAAGTTGAATTGACACAAACACACACGCACACACACACACACACACACACACACTGTCACGGCAACAATAGGCCTTCAACAGAGTACATCCATTATATTAACGTACTGCTGTTGACAGTTCAAGACGCCCACTGCACCTGAGGTTGACT
>CAKAOH010036703.1:0-33539 GCA_916701665.1 Sebastiscus tertius | reverse complement strand
TTGGCATAAAACAATATGCTCCAATCATAACATGGCAAACTGCAGCCCAACAAGCCATTTTCATTCACATATCTTGAGGTCAGATTATGTGAAGTACATTGCTACCGGTGGTTTCACACTATTCCACAGATCAACACCGTTGTTGAATCAGAAATGCAGTGAACCACTAGGAAAGGCAGAGAAGAGGAAGACATGCAGTGTGTTTACATGCACTCCAGTAACTAGGTTACAGTGGGCTTCCTCCAGTAAGAGGATTTCTTAAACATCATGTTAACAATAAACTCTTAAAGGTCCCATATCGTGCTCATTTTCTGGTTCATACTTGTATTTTGTGTTTCTACTAGAACATGTTTACATGCTGTAATGTTAAAAATAAACTTTATTTTCCTCATACTGTCAACCTGAATATACCTGTATTTACCCTCCGTCTGAAACGCTCCGTTTTAGTGCATTTCAACGGAATTGCAACAAAATTGCGTTGCATGGCAACAGTTTGGGTCCATATGTACTTCCTGTCAGCTGATTTCATTCACATACACTGCAACCAGGAATAAACTGGGACACATTTAGAATGTTTACGTTTAAAACCGTGTAATGGTCTAAATATTGTATGTTTGTGACATCACAAATGGACAGAAATCCTAACAGCTTGTTTCAAACACACAATTTCTGAATACGGGCTGTGTGTGTTTCTCTGTATATTGAACGCTTCAACACTTTCACAGTATTTATAAAGCACTTAAACCCGCTTTATAATATAAAAGACATGAAAATCTTACTTTTTACAATATGGGACCTTTAAACTTCATGTAGATAGTTAGAACGATACATTAAACTGTTAGTGGAAGCACCGAGGGTGGCAGGAGGTTAATAGAAAAGCTGTCAAATCCTAAACTTTCAAGTGTAATCCAGCTATCATTGATTTTAGTGTGCCATGATTGTGTATTTGTTGAATCGGGGGATTTTCCATCTCATAATTTTGAGAGGTACTCGTCTCTATTTTGCTCCAAAATGCTCATTCTGCACTATACTGTTGACACGTTCGGTCCAAACATACCAGCATCGCCCTTCAACTAGCTAGTCCAATTCTATGGAGGTCAAATTAATCCTGAAATATAAGCTCCATCCTTATATTTATATCAATCCCCCAAGCAGTCCCTGTTGCTATGAGGTAACCATGGCAACACTGACAAGACTCCGTCTCTGCAAATTCATGGTGAAGGCAGAGCACTCAGCTCATCACAGAGCTGCATCTCAATGATGATCATCTGCAATCACTGATGGATTTGGGAACACAAGCTTCATCGTGTTTGGGAAACTTCAATCAGTTATTCTCTCTCATATACTTCACTAATTCATGTGAATCATATTCTGGCTCTGTCCTGGTTGAACTGGACTTGTGTTTGAATTTGATACATGAAAACAAGCACGGTGTGTTCTTCCTCTGTGTTTTCAACTTAATTCGTACTAATGAGCCACAACCTGACAAGCCATGACAACACATGTGTAGGCACTTAATCAATCTAATCAATCAAGCATTAATATCAGCTTTATGACTGCTGGTTATTGGTTATGTGTTGAACATTTTCTGATGTCAACATCCCACCGATGCTCCATCGGATTGAGATCTGGAGAATTTGGAGGCCAAGTCAACACCTAAAAAACACCACAATGGGCCTCATTCACTAATACAAATGTTCTTACTTTGCACACAAAATATGCGCACATGCAAAATTACCGTCAGATTCGTGACACATGTGTGCTACCAAATTTGTTCTTACCCCTGTGTGTATGTCAGTGAATCAGAATCCTGCCTGCTATTTTCAATCAGCATACTGTCACGCCCTCGTTTCTCTGTATAAGGAAATAGGTTTGCCTGGAGGTTTATCACAGAGAAAGAAGTGAAGTTGTTGTAAAAGGAGAATCAAAAAAAAGAAATTGAGACAATAGTGTCGATTCTGGGGCTGCAATAACCGAGGTGGTGAATGAATGTTGTGTCCCCTGAGAGACAGACTGTGGCTCAGGTAAAAAAAAGAAATGGTTCGATATTAAAGTTGATGCGAAAAAAGAATAACAGAAGAAGAAGAAGGAGGAAGCAGGAAGAGGAGGAGGAGGAGGAGGAGGAGGATCGGCCCGAGATGAGAGACCTGCCGTAATAAATGAGGGTGAACGTGATGACATCCAGCTAGCACTTTCACCCAGACGAATGTTGTTTTAGGGTGATGGCATTATAGAATATGACGACAGACATTTGAAATATTCATTCAAAAACCTCAATAGAAGCTTCAAAATATATAATTTACTCTAATTTTGACAATAATTGATGATGAATACATTTGGCCGATGCATTAGTAAATGAACGGTTTCAAACATTGCTTTCCATTAAAGCCATTCTTAATGAATGTGGGTTTATTATGAGATGCATTTGGTGAAAAGGTGTGTGTAGCATTAAGACAGCCGACTGTGTATCCGTCCTGTCTGCAGCCATCTCATCTATGTGGTCCAACACTGGGAAGCAGAAGGGCAGTATACTGTCTGTGTGTGTGTGTGTGTGTGTGTGTGTGTGTGTGTGTGTGTGTGTGTGTGGATATGCAGAGGTCTAAAGGTACTCTAAGGTCAGATGTGAGTTAAATGCTAACCCCCTCGGGGTGTTCATGCAGAGTTTAAACAGCTCACTGGGCTACTTTCACACGGTTTCTCTTGTAAATCCCGGGTCGCCCTTTTGTCTCCGCTGAATCATCGGATCTCCCCGTGAGCACGGAGCAGCCATCCACCCCATGAAGCCACTCACGCTGGGTGGAGATCAAAACACACTGACTACTGATTCTGCAGAAAGACCACAGACATCGGACATCTGTAGAAACTGACTCTGCATCCATCTGTAGAATCCGTAGTAGGGATGCTCATTTTGAAACATATTCTTAACTGATAACCGACCCTCGTTAACCCATTATGAACCGTTAAGCGGTGTGAGGTTGTTGGTGGCGTTCTAGCTGTGAACATAGGTGTAGCAGTGTGTGGACAGTTTATCTGTCGGTGAATAAATGCTACGAAACTACAACTCCTCCGCTCCGCTCAAGCGAGCCGAAGAGACCGGAGCCAACTTCCTGTATCCTGCTTCTCCGGCTCCGCCTCTTAAGGTGGGCTGTTAAGGTGGACCAGCTTTTCTCCTTAAAGTGACGAGCCGCTCCTCTGAGCCACTCAGCTTTTTAATAAATTATAAATATTTCTTTTAACCGATAGCGTTAATCGGTTAAAATGCTTAATGTCGGTTAACGGTTAATTATGAACATCACTAATCTGTAGGCAATGCAAAGTTCTGTTTGTCGTCCGAGTAGTACCGACCAATCATGTTCAAGCAGGCTTTGGTTGAATACAGGTAAACAGTCCGTGTGGAGAGCACAAGAGGCGGAACACACTGGCTGGAACTCAGTCTGGGAACCCGTCGGCTATCGTCTGACGATGATTTTGCTTTTCATTGCTTTAAGATGAGCTTGTAAACTGGCTGCTTCGCTCCAAACCAGTTAATAGAAATGGGCTTAATTCGCATTTCTTTTTTTGCGACGATTCAAAAGTTTGGCACAGAGAAGTACTCGTATCGGTACTCGGTATCGGCGAGTACCCAAATGTAAGTACTTGTACTCGGTCTGAAAAAAAGTGGTATCGGTGCATCCCTACTTTGGGTGAAGCCGTTGATACAGGAACAATGACATTTCAATAAAACGTCCTCAATGTCCTGGTACCAGATGTCAGATGGGGTGGAAGCCGTTATCAGGGCGCTGTGATCAAAACGTTCCATTTACCAGTTGGCTACGGTGGGGGGGCGGGGGTCGGGGGGCGATGGGCGACTATGTGCTGAGGTACAGAGCCAAAGCAACAACAACAAAAGAGAAAATGGTCGTGTGAGGTAAGAGTAAGTTTGTCTTGTCACCCACTTTCCCTCTCGTCCTCCCTGGCTGCTCCTCTGTCACTGTGTGTTAATGGTGCATGCATGTCAGAGGGGAATAACTGTCAGAAGGACCTGACAGTAAAAAGTGATGGTGCTGTTCAAGCAGTGAAAAATGTCTAAATCCCTCAAGATGTCTGAAGATGACTGAAGTTCTTTGTTGACAGAAGTGCTGCAAATCTTCATTATCCTGAAACTATTTTTGCTGATTAATCTTACAAAGATTAGTTTATAAAATATAAAGAATTCCTCTTAAAATGTCCTCTTGATCATTGCATCTTTGAGTCTCTTGTCTCCTCTTCAGTCTCCTCTACCCTTCCCAACACTCCTCACTCACTCTACCTTCTTTGTGCTCTTCGTGTCACCTTCTTCCCTCACATTCCTCCTCCTTCTCGTCATCCCCCTCCACCCCACCTAGGTGGTATGAAACCCTCCCAGGTGCAGGTGTCTTATTAGACCCTTATAGGCCTCCTTTCTGTGCTCCACTCCAATAAATCATTCAGAGGCCCCGTGGCTACAGTGGCCCACACCTGCACCTGAATAACAATAGGAGCACACAGCGGAGAGTGCTCTCACACCTTTGGGATCCCTCTCAGTAGAGAGTTGGTGTTTGCTCACTGCGTGCTACGGGATGTCAGGGGAATAAAAGGCCTGAATGCATTTGAAATTCATTGCAACTGGTATCTGACCAACCATTACATTACATTACATTTTAATAAACCGTATACCGATGTTGGGATACGTAATGACGCATTCTGTGATGGAAGATTGTCTCCATGTTGACAACGTCTTAGTCTGGCTCTAAAGGATTCTGGGTTTTTCATCCCAACATGCAGTGTGTTGGGATTCCCAACATGACTGCGTGATTCTGGAAATGTATATATCCATTTCATTACACCCCACATAACTCAAACTGAGTTGATAAAAACTCAATAAAAGGAAATGCAGCTTTTCATATGCAAAACTTCGGAATACATTTGGAAACACCAGGTATTATCCAGATGGAATAAATTCTCAGAGGACCCACAAGTGTGCCAAAACCCAGCAGGTATTTGCGGCTGTAATTAATACTAGTGGAAGGAGGTAGAACACCACCGACACCGACACCGACACACACACACCGACACACACACACACACACACACACACACGTGCTCTGGATGGGATTGAAATCACTGAATATGCAATATTAAAATCATCCTACCAACCGTACGGAAGTAAATCCTGCCCAAATAGGGCTTGGAATTTGAACTCACAGACAAGATGTTGGGGGGCAAAACAGCATGGGATTTTAAGGTATCCACAATGGAATGATACCACAGTAAAGGATTCTCTCCGACCTCCCGTCAAAGAAGAGTCTATTCAGTGCCTTAATCTGGTAGAACCCTGCTCTGGACAAGGTATGAAATCATCCTCCATGCACTGATGTTATACCTCACCGGTATATTTTACAAAAAGAGCTGGTCTGAGCAGGCATGCTCTGTATTAACACTGCCCTGGTTCACACACATCCACACCAGAGACATGCCCAGTAGAACCAGTCAATCTGACCCTCGTTTTACAGAACCTCTGAGTTTCTATTAGGGATGCACTGATACCACTTTTCCCAGTGACGGAGCAGTTCTCTGCCGCTGCTGCTTAATAAATGTCTTGTGTGGCTGAGCTGTGTCATATTGATGTACCGACTTGGCCGTACAAACGTCTAATAATCTGAGTCGTGGAACATTCTTTGTGTCCAACTAGCCGAAGTTGTTTTGCCTGTGTAAATAATGGGTTCTAACTGCCATCGATATGGACTCTGTACTTTGTGTTTTTATTTCTTTCTTTCTCTCTTTAAAGGCTGGATTGATTAACAGTCTGCACTGGTTGGCAGTAACAAAAGGAGTGACAATAGACTTGGAAAGACAAGAGTCTGGTTTCCAAGAAGCTGTCAGATAATCAGGAATCACTGAAGTACTGGATTTACTACTCACTCACTCACACACATCTATTCACATGAATGGCAAACAGGACCAGCAAAAAGGCATTATACTAATACAGTTGACCATGGGGAGTTCTACCGAGCTTTCTTTACCAGACCCTACATTAAGCATGCAACTTTACACACAATAGAACTAGAACCTTTTGGCTATAAAGCACATTTTCAGTCTGTCATCGCTCTCATCAACCTAACAGCTAAACCAGAGTGAATATTGGACTTAAATTCATCAAGTAGACACAAACATGACTACAAATGAATGCTAATCCTCTGAAACCACTAGATGCGTAACTAGGCAACTGTTTGCAAACACCTTCCCTATAACAACTTTATAAGAAGACATTTTGAAATGTCACAATCTATCATCGTTTCTCAGACAAACAGAAGCACATGGCTACTTATTACGCAGAATGATGACATGGCGCAACTACTGTCGGACCTCGCGGTAGGATCATGGATGTATTAAGAGAACTGGATCCAGCGTTGGAGGCGGGGCCCCGGTCATTCCTATGAAAGTTGCTCAGTGGAGCATGAAGACAAAATGGCTCGACTTCCGCCTGGAAAAGGACCCGGATCTTGGGCACATGGAACATGCGCAGTAGTGTCTGCTCGGTCACATGATTCGGTCACGGGGTCCCCCAATGTCACGGCTTGCGCTCCAGCCTCGGTCTGGGTCTCATTCACATGAATGGAGGAAGGGAAATAACTCTGGATTCAGCTAGTGGTGCGTTTCATAACTTTAAAACCTAATTATTTAAATAAGGACTATTAGAGTGTTCGTACTGGGAAGTTGATTCAACTCAAAGAAAATGATTCTCTGAGTTACAGACGTCTCTTTCCCAATGTAAGTCTATGGGAAAAAGTCTTTTTGGGCCAAATGGCATCACGTGACGGACACGGAAGTTGCAGTAACGCCGTTTGGCCACTACGAAAGTTGGGATCAACGACTGGCGCTCTTCCTGTGGGCTTGGGTAGGATACATCAAAGGCGTCCATGTTGAAATGAAACGCGCAGCAGCACGCACAGCTAGAAAAATTCAGGGGTGCACGACCGAGCACCGCAACAACTTGCGGAGCCTTCGCGCGCCACGCGAAAGCCGTGATGATGTAATTTTCTGGCGCGCACCGACTTCACTACGGCGAGCGTAAACCTAGCTTTAGGCTGCAGCTCCAAGCACTGCTGTAGTTGAATGCTTTGAAATAGTTTGTGTGTTTATTTCCCATTATTATTATTATTATTATTATTTTTATTAATAATAATAATGTTATTATTATGTTATTCATCTAACAAAGGGAAGCCATTCATGTATTATCTGCTCTTAACTTCTGAGTGCTCAAATTAGAACCTTTGAGGGTCATCGATATTTCTAAAGTAAGAGCTAAATGTATGTGTGGTGTCAGAGAGCAGCCTCATCGGTCTGTACTGTTGTGTATGTTCGTGACCGTATCCACAGATCCGGCACGTTCGTGGCCGTATCCATAGATCTGGCACGATCAACGTTCGATCACCAGCTGTTTTAGAAATGTTTTCACATTCAGGAGCCAAATGCCCTTTGGCTGCTTCTATATACACATGTGCACACACACCAGTGCTGGTGTGTTGCTGGGTGATGAGTGGTTTAGTCAGGGCTGCTGCAGGGAGAGGTCAGGAAAGACGGACTCATTTTTAAATTAATTCATTTACTTTTGCATTTATTTATTTATGTATTTATTTCTGGGTTTGAGGCCAGGTCACTGTGTAGGCCAGTCAACTTCTTCCACATCAAACTGGGAAAAGCATTTCTTTCTGGAAGCACACTGTTGTCTAAAACATCACTGTATGCTGGAGCATTGAGATTCCCTTCATTGGGACGAAAACCAAACCAGGAAAAACACAGCTGACTTTTGCTATTTCACATTCATAAATTCAGCTTATACATGTCAGGTTATATGTTCTAGTTTAAACGGTTCATCTTAAACGATGGTGGCTGAACTAGAGGTGAAACTCTTCGTCTATTAATAGATAAAGTATTTGTTTGTTTTCCTGGCCTGAATGTCTCTGGGTTCTGGACTGTTGGTCAAACAAAAGAAGACATTTAAAATCGGTCACTTTGGGCTCTGGGGGAATTGTGACACATTAACACATACTCTAATTAGTGATTTTGATAATCAGCAGACTTTAAGAGGCCTTGAAGAGCTTCCATAGCTGTAAGAGCTGACAACCTTTCCACAGGCCGGCTGTGTGAGGAGGAATCAACGCAAAGTGCTGCTACCCTCTGCTGGCAGAGCTCCAGCCTCCAGCACCAAAACACAAGCAGAGCAAACGGAAGCATATTTCTGTTCTTTACTGCATGCTAAGACTCCAGCATGACTAACTAAAGCTATAGAAGAGGAACTGATTGTAACCGGAACAGCTTCACGGTCTCATTCTCCTCCTGCTGTAATGCTTCCAACGAGCTCCATTGTTCTTTTTAAACGTCTAATTCCCCCCGTCTCTGCTGCTCCTTAATCTGGATATCACACCGTCTCTTCTACAGTTTATTCTCTGTTCCACTCTCCTCTATCGCTACCATCCTCTCTCTATCGATACCATCCTCTCCTCTATCAATACCATCCTCTCCTCTATCGATACCATCCTCTATCGATACCATCCTCTCCTCTATCGATACCATCCTCTCCTCTATCGATACCATCCTCTCCTCTATCAATACCATCCTCTCCTCTACCGATACCATCCTCTCCTCTATCGATACCATCCTCTCCTCTATCAATACCATCCTCTCCTCTATCGATACCATCCTCTATCGATACCATCCTCTCCTCTATCAATACCATCCTCTCCTCTATCGATACCATCCTCTATCGATACCATCCTCTCCTCTATTGACACCATCCTCTCCTCTATCGATACCATCCTCTCCTCTATCACCACCATCCTCTCCTTTCAGTTTCACAGTGTGATTCCATCTGTAAAGCGTTTTCTTTGGTCTCAGTCTGGAGCTCACCTTCTCGTAGTATTCCACGTTCTTCTCAGCGGTGGATAGAAAGGCTGATTTGAGGTCAGTCCTCATGCTGCTCTGCCAGCGGGACCAGTCTCCCTTCAAGGCGTTGTTGGCCTGCTCCACGCGGTCCGCCAGACCGTCCACCTCATCCTGCAGCTGCCAGTGAAACACACAGACCAACCAATGAACACTTACTGGGACAAACATCACATCGTGTGTTTAGTAAAACTAACAGTTAGCTTTTCTGTTTACCAGCGTGAACAGCAGATGTCAGTTATTATCAGTCAACAGTTAGTCTCAAGTTTTAGTTATGAGGTCACAAGTCCAAGTTAAAGGGGAGCTCCTCCAATTTGTACACATGGAAGTGTGATCCAGGTGTTGGGGGAGTTCTACTGTATATGAAGCCTGTAGTGTCTCCAACAGTGGATTATTCCATTTGGGCTATATGGGGGTGCTGAATGTCGGATTCTATATAGAATTGCTTGGTTTCTCCCAATAAATCCTGATTATATAGCCTATTTTGGTATAAATATCAGCCTATTAATAATACTGCTAATACAAATATGAAGATAACTTATAAGCTTTCAATCAATCTCCTTAGTGTGTGTGAATAAATCACCTTGTAGACTAAGTTATTAGTTAAACTAGCAGGACCATGGGATAGATCGATAGATCGATAGATACTTTATTGATATTGAGGGAAATTCAAGAGCAGCATCTTGGCGATAGCTTCAGAAAGGTGCAATAACAACAACATAAGACTACGGTTTCAAAATTCAAAGACTACATATTAGGGATGCTCGTTTTGAAAAAGATTCTTAACCAATAACCGACCCTCGTTAACCGATTATTAACCGTTAACCGACAAGATTTGTGCCTCGCATGCAGCGGTGTCCCAGCTGCAGGAGCACAACAGATATTGGTTGACGGGAGTCTCCAGTTCAGCGTCCGGGAGCGTTAACTTAGCAGCTGCGATGCTGCGTGTAGTGTCGCGGACATGCAGCCACTTTCCCAGTAAAAGTCTCCACCGCACATTTAGTTTAGTTTAGCAGGTTGTCAGCTGTGTGTCTGTCCGGCGGAACTTTGGTGAGTATCCAACAAACAGTGTGTGTATTTGTGCTACGTTAGCAGCTCTAGCGTTGCCAGAGGCTTCGTGCTCGCCGCCGCACACGTAGTCTGTGTGAATTTAGTGAGTTTCCAACAGACCGTGTGTGTGTGTTGGTGGTGAGTGTGAGGTTGTTGGTGGCGTTCTAGCTGTGAACGTAGGTGTAGCAGTGTGGGTACAGTTTATTTGTCGCTGAAGAAATGCTACAAAACTACAACTCTGGCTCCGCCTCTTAAGGTGGGCTGTTAAGGTGGACCAGCTTTTCTCATTTAAGAGAAGAGCCGCTCAGTTTTTGAGTTAATCTTTAACATTTCTTTTAACCGTTAGTGTTAATCGGTTAAAATGCTTAATGTTGGTTAACGGTTAAACGGTTAATTATTGACATCCCTACTACATATATTAATTAGAGCATGCACATAAGAACGCAACACTATCAGAGCGCTAGATATTTCTTTAATCGATGATTCTCTAAAACCAACTATCAACTTTCCAAAAAAGCAAAATGCAAAAAAAAAAAGAAAAGACTAAATGCAAAGACACTTCACTAAACTATTTCATTTTTTAAAAAAAAGTCCCATTATGCCCCTTCAAATGAAGAATACTAGATAACTTATCCTGTGTCATCTTGATTTTTGGTTATTTCATTATTTCAGCATTTATCTATCCGTTTATTTACGACTTCACATTAAGCCGTTAAGAATGTTGCTGAGTCAGCCCTTTGCTCTGACAGGAGTGCTAAATTTGACAAATAAACCCGGACAACAAAGTGAGAGCAAATGTTAAATATTTAATGTGGATGTGGATCGGCGCCACGTACCACAGCATCTAGAGCCTAATACAGTGTGCTAGCCAACTCAACAAGAAAAATACTTACAGAACAATACTGAGCACACACAGTAGGATAAAAAATACTGTGAAAATATGAATGAAGAGTACCTGAACATCTCTCTTTAAAGCTACACTAGTCAATATCTTTCTATAATCAATGGATCAAATGACTGTGTGTGATGTGAACGCCGTCACGTTGGGCTAAAAGTAGAGTTCATACTGGACTCCACATTAATGTTGCTCTGTGTCTGCTGGATGTAGAAATAAACAACTGTTTGCCAACACATTCTGGTATCAACCGAGAAGCAACCTCCGGGTCTGAGGAGTGAAGCCAACGCTGAAGTATCTTAAACCTGCGTTCTCTCTACCAGCCAGCAGGGGGCGACTCCTCTGGTTCTATAGAAGTCTATGAGAAAATGAGCCTACTTCTCTCTTGATTTATTACCTCAGTAAACATTGTAAAAATGAGTTTATGGTCTCAATCACTAGTTTCAAGTCTTCTTCAATACAGCATGATGTTCATTTAGTAAATGATGGTCCCATTTAGAGTTAGACAGACCATAAAGCAGGGGATGCTTTAAGGCGGGGCTACCTCATGATTGACAGGTCACTACCACGGCGTTGTGTTCGGTGTTCAGTTATACTAAAAGACACTGTAAGGAGTCGGCTGTTCGTGTTTTCAGGTAAGTACATTTTGTTTTTATGAATATAAAACAAGGCAAAAGTGAGGAATGCTCTATCTGAAGATAGCAGAGTTAACGTGAATAACAGATGCACCTTGCTAACCAAGCTACCTAGCTATTGTTAGCTGGTAACTTAGCGGGCCTCGCTCCTCCCCAGCTCCACCCTCTTGTCCAAATATGGTCCCTTCTGGCTCCAAAAAAACAAGATGGCGACAGAACTTGAGGCCTCAAAACGGTAGTCCACAAACCAATGAGTGATGTCACGGTGACTACATCCACTTCTTATATACAGTCTATGGTCTAAGGCTATATCTATCTATCTATCTATCTATCTATCTATCTATCTATCTATCTATCTATCTAGATATATATATATAGATATAGATATATGAATGATATGTATATAGCTCATTCTATTGTGACCAAAAAGTTGTACAATAACTTAAATGTGAAAAGAAGGTGGAATGCATCAAAGGTCTCATATTGTAAAGTGAGATTTTCATGTCTTTTATGTCTTTTAAATACTGTGAAAGTATCAAAACGCTCAATCCACAGAGATATACACACAGCCCACATTCAGAAACTGAGCGCTTGAAACAAGCCGTTAGGATTTCAGTCCATTTGTGATGTCACAAATATACAATATTTAGACCTTTACACGGTCAGAATGAGGAAAATAATGTATTTTTTGAATATTAAAGCATGTAAACATGTTCTAGTAGAAACCCAGAATACAAACATGAACCTGAAAATGAGCACGATATGTCCCCTTTAAACTATTTGCAGCCGTAAGCAGTGTCCGATGAGTCTGAATGCAGCCCTGCTCACCATTATAAAGAGATAAATGGTTATTTTCAGTTAGCGTGGTCTTCCTCCTCCTCTCTGCTACAGCTGAATAAGAGGAGGAAGTTGGGGAGTTGCATCTAAGTGAACATTATGGTTTTATTGCTCATAAGTTTAGTGGCCTCCAAACCATTAGAGCAGAATCAGATAACCAGCAGAGAATTACCGAACAAACAGCCACTGCATCAAGCTGCGTCTGTTATTATTAGGTATTAGGTAATACCAACTATTAGGCGTTACGTCAGTATAAATAAATGAACAGTAAATTTAACCTGAGACTGTTTGAAGTGCACATAATATTACCTCTCCATCAGATGCCATCATGCTGCTGGATCCACTGAGCCTGAGCAGGGATTAGTGCTCTACATACACACACACACTGACAGGCCTTCAGTTGACACTAAATCACTCTATGAATGTGAAAGTCATCATATAAGAACAAAGAACAAACCGAGTTATTTACACTGTAATAAACTGTACACCATCTCGGCAGTAAGTCAAACTTGTTTCCGGTGGGGGTTGGCCTCCGCCAGGGCTGCGCTTTGTCACCAATCCTGTTGGTGATATTCACGAACAGGATATCGAAGCGTAGTCGGGGGGGAGGAGGGTTTGTAGTTCAGTGTGCTGAGGATCTCATCGCTGCATTTTGCCGATGATGTGGTCCTGTCGGCATCATCGGTCTGTGACCTCCAGCACTCGCTGGATCGGTTTGCAGCCGAGTGTGAAGCGGCCGAGATGAGGATCAGCACCTCTAAATCTGAGGCCATGGTTCTCAGCAGGAAACCGATGGATTGCCGACTCCGGGTAGGGAATGAGTCCTTACCCCCAAGTGAAGGAGTTCAAGTACCTCGGGGTCTTGTTTGCGAGTGAGGGGACTATGGAACGTGAGATTTGCCGGAGAATCGGAGCAGCGGGGGCGGTATTGCATTCGCTTTACCGCACCGTTGTGACGAAAAGAGAGCTGAGCCGGAAGGCAAAGCTCTTGATCTACCGGTTGATCTTCGTTCCTACTCTCACCTATGGTCATGAGGGCTGGGTCATGACCCAAAGAACTAGATTGCAGGTACAAGCGGCCGAAATGGGTTTCCTCAGGAGGGTGGCTGGCGTCTCCCTTAGAGATAGGGTGAGAAGCTCAGTCATCCGTGAGAGACTCGGAGTAGAGACGCTGCTCCTTTGCATTGAAAGGAGCCAGCTGAGGTGGTTCGGGCACCTCAGCTGGTGCCCGAACCACCTGGAACACCTAGGGAGGTGTTCCAGGCACGACCACCTGGAGGAGGCCACGAGGAAGACCCAGGACTAGGTGGAGAGATTATATCTCCACTCTGGCCTGGGAACACCTTGGGATCCCCCCAGTCAGAGCTGGTTAATGTGGCCCAGGAAAGGGAAGTTTGGGGTCTCCGGCTGGAGCTGTTGCCCCTGAGACCCGACCCCGGAAAAGCGGGTGAAGATGAGTGAGTGGTTAACTGAACACATTGGTGCTGGTTGGAGTCCACACTAGTATCAGAGTTATGATCCTGGTTATGTGGCATGCATGCATAGCAGTTTACATCCATATCTGTCAAATCACTTCATCATGTGCTTTATTGATGCATCCGAGGGCCTTTGACAGGGTTAATCTTGAAAAATGATTCCTGAAACTGCTTGCCAGAGGTGTTCCAGGTGTTAAATGGAGCAATGTTGTATCTGCCCCCCATTTCATGTGAATAATGGTGTTCGCCAAGGTGGTATTTTGTCTCCTATTTTGTTCAATGTGTATATGGATGACCTATCGAAACAATTGAATGAGTGTAACGCAGGCTGCCTGTTAACAATCACCTAATGTCTGCTGATGACCTGGGAATTCTCAGTCCATGTAGTGCTGGGCCGCAGCATTACTGAAGGTATGCTCACAGTACGGCGAAGACTAGGACATTAAATTTAATGCCAAAAAGAGTAATGTGATGATAGTCAGAAGTAGAGAAAATAAGAGATGGGTTCTTCCTGTAATTCACTTGTGCGATATTCCTCTCATGACATGCAAGGAAATAAAAAACTGATAGAGACCTAGAGCATTCAGAGGATGATTGGATCAGACTAGAGACCTAGAGCATTCAGAGGATAGATGGCTTTCCTAGCTCGATTGACAATAAGGGGGTTTCTGAGTAGTTTACACAACAGAAGTGCTGGCCATCCAATTGCTGAAAAATGCAGAAATCTCCAAATGTCAAAAGTTTTTTATCCCAAATCACAGCATGTCTTTTTCTATAGTGTTCCTCAAGGTCTTGGTGTCTTAATGTGGTATTTTGGAGGGATTAATGATCATTTTTATAAATTCTCCAGTGGTAAAAAAAAGTGGTAAATTTAGTACCAAATCTGTGTAACAAATGGTATCAACCCAAAAAAATACTGCAACAACTTCTGAGACATAATAGAGCATGGGGATGACCATCATATACTTCTATCATTATCTTCTAAGCCCTTATACACTTCTACTATTTGTTTAAATGATTAATTCATTTCTATTTCTGATTTATGACTAGAACAACTTGAGTGCTGAGCTGCATCTCCGATTACTCTTCAGTTTCCAGCTTTCAGATGATGTACACCACTTCTATGTGACCTCTACTGCTGACCTGCTATCTCCCCCTAAAGTACCCTACCCTTCTAAAAAAAAGAGGTCTAAATCGTAAGGGGTTAATTATGGCCAAAATTTGTGAGGTCACAGTGAGCTTGACCTTTGAGTACCAAATTCTAATCAGTTCAAATTTGAAGAAACTCCCTCCAGGCATTCCGATAACGATAACACGTTCAGGAGAACAGGACAGACGGAGTAAATACTATTTCATTTCAGTTGGACTTTTTTCTTACTACTTTACTCTACTATAGTGGACGGACATTTCTATGGTGATTCTCAGCGTTCAAATGAGCCTCATGTCCATGAGTCCCTTTCCCCGATGCATGCTGGGAGGCTTATGCTTGGCCTACCCTATTTACAATATTACCTCTGAGCCCGTTTATGACTACGATTCTTCATTTCATCCCAGTTATTGTCTCCTGTTTCTGAACAAACACACACCTGCATGGATAACAGGTTACACACTAGTTATCTACTCCGCTGGCTCACAATTACACCTGCAAAAATAACCATATGTTGACTTCTTACTAATATTAGACTGACTTCAATACGTATTTTAAATACTTTTACTCCACCACCAACTGGATTTAATCCAAACAATCAAACTCTGAAATAAATAGACAGTTTTGGAAGAAATATTTGGGTCCTTTAGTGACCGTACAACATTATAAAATGATTCCTTTAAAAGGAAACATCAACTAAACTAGTAACCTAGTAAATAATAGTGGTGAAGCCCAGCTGGTTCCTCACAGTGTGTGCTGCTACATTAGAGCGACACTGCCCCCTCCTGGCTGAGAGCTGTCATATAAAACCCCACTCAGTCTGTCTCGGGTTGACTCCCATGAAAAGATCAGTGTTTTATTTCCAATAAAGGTGGAGGGCGTGCATATATTAGACAGCAAGTGAACATTTTGAACTTTGTGTTGGAAGCAGAAAAAATGGCCAGCGTAAGGATGTGAGTGACTTTGACGAAGGCCAGATAGTGCTGTCTAGACGACTGGGTCAGAGCATCTCCAGAACTGCAGCTCTTGTGGGATGTTCCGGTCTGCAGTGGTCAGGACCTACCAAAAGTGGCCTAAGGAAGGAGAACCGGTGAACCGGCGACAGGGTCAGACCCGAGGCTCATTGATGCACGTGGGGAGCGAAGGCTGGCCCGTGTTGTCTGATCCAATAGAAGAGCTACTGGAGCTCAAACTGCTGAAAAAGTTAATGCTAGGCAGGTGGTCATAAAGTTATGGTTGATCGGTGTACGATCTGTTTCACATGCGAGAGAAAGTGAGAAAAAAGCTTAAAACTTCTCACTTTCTACACATCAAGGAATTAAAAATGCATTAATATTTACAGAGTTGTGTTCATAAATGATAAATCCACCCTTTGAAAGATTTGACACATTTGAAAAGAAGATCACCGTCAGATGCATGTGTTGTACCCTCGTAATGTTCTGGCTGATCGGAATCCTTAAAAAACTTCCTGAAACTGGATCATGGTCCGGACCGCCACCAAAACCTAATGGATTGTTCACTGTGCCACACCACACCCCCCCAAAAAGAAGAAAAGAAGAAAGCTCAGTCCATAGGGACTTGGCCTGGGAACCGAATCCCAAGTCCTGAGTGCGAACTGGTCGCTGGAGAGATGTCAGTTTGCCTCTTGGGCACTGCCGAGGTGCCCTTGAGCAAGGCACCAAACTCCCAACTGCTCTGGGCACCTGTCAGGGGCCGCCCTCTCGCTCTGACATCACTCCATTAATGCATGTAGGGCATTTGTGCATGTGTGTGTATTTCGGGCCTGTGTGTACTATGTAAATAACAAAGTGAAAAAATTGAATTTCTTCCTCTTCTTTTTCTTCTTCGACAATATTAACATTTGACTGCTTTTGTTTAGCATTTTGTAGAAAAGACATGTTAGTAGCTCTCAAAGCAAGGGGTTAAAAAAGTATTGTTTTGTGATTGCTACTGAAGCCCAATGAGCCAAGCTTCCTAACAGGGACTCTTCAATGCCCTCCTGGTCTAAAGGTTGTTCTACAGCTTGTCTAAAAGTTGATTAGTGCTCGTATGTTGGCATTAGAACGGATTAAATAGGCAGAAAATATTGTCTATTATCAGTTACAGGACCCTTCCCTCATATTTCCACGAACTGTATTCATATAATCAACAATTCCACAATTATTTGACTGTAAATAACTCCAAACTCAGACCTCCTATGTGTCGAACAACTCAGTTACAGTTTGGTTTCATTTACCGAGGTCCAGCGATATGGAACGCTCTGCCATCTCATGTTTTAAAGTTGTCACCAGAACAATTTAAGAAAGCCGTTAAAGGTTTGTTTTTATCTCCCCAATGTTTTCCTCATGGATTATCTCTGTAAATTGCTTCTTAATAATGAGTTTTTATTGATGATATTACAATGTGTATCTTAGCTTTTTCTTTGTTTTTCTTTTCTCTCTCTCTCATCCTTTTTAATAATTTATTCTCTTTTTAAAATGGATTAAGGTATACATTGGAGAGTGCCCTGATCAGGCCCCACCGAGGTTTTTTTGCACCTCCATCACATTTGCTGTTGTTTATGTCATCTCAATGTGTACCCTTTATTATAAGTGTAAACAAATAAAATCTAAAATCTACAATCTGTACTGTCGAACAGGTAAATGTCCATAAATACCAGGGGTGGGGGGGCGATGAGCAGTATTTGCGTTGCGATGCTGTATCGATGCAGAGATGTCAAATATTGATCTTTTATTATATAAACTATTAGCCTCTTAACAATCCAACGGCCTGCCGCTATTCCGTCTTCCAGAGGTTGTAGCGGGCTCTAGTACTGGTATCATGTGAAACTAGAAGATCTAAGGAATCCATCAGTACCAACCATGTCATACTAGCTTGTTGGGAAGGAGGTTAAATAACGCTCCAAAGTTGCGCTAAAGTTTTGGCGAGAAAAAACTGGCATGGCTATTTTCAAAGGGGTCCCTTGACCTCTGACCTCCAGATATGTGAATGAGAACTCTGAGAGTGAAAATTGGATCTTATTAGATTATTTGCAGTTGAAAAAAGGTAATAAATTGGAATATATCAAAATATATCTTATCACAATACTCATTAAAAAAAATGCAATAACATCCCATCGTGACGTTTCAAATTCATATGAAAAAAACTTCAAATTGTACCAAATAATCATCATGTATATATATTTTGTGAGTTTCCTTCAGATGAACTAAACTGTACAACAATTACAGGCTAGAAAAAAATGAAAAATCTTAAAAAGATCTTTTTTTTTTTACACAATGAGTACACTGTTGGTTCAGAGTACCATACGATAAACATGGTTCTTATAGGACACCGACACTCCTCGGTCCATTCATGTCACAGATTTAAAGTGTGTGGTGGCCATGCAAGCAAAATCTGTTTATATTAAAATATCTTTTATTTTTTTCATAATAAATGTCCTCAAACATCTAAAGTATCCCCAACATGCACACTGATGGACTTTAACCTGTAGCTACATTAACAGTAATATGGCCTGCCACCAGGGTCTGGAATTAGCACCCGCCACATGCGGGTATATTGTTGTCAGTGGCGGGTGAAATCATCAGGACACCCGCCACTCAGGCAGGGAAAACGCTAGAGATGGGAATAGAGAACCGTAGTTGTCTACTTTCTTGGCATCTCGTGCCTCCGTGACCATCGATTCCTTTTATTGATGCTTTTCCACATTTGCACAATGACGCATACGCACACTGTATCATGTCTCAGTTTGTTTTGGACCGGAGACACGGTGGAGAGAAAAAAAAAAGTGCTCAAAAGCATGGCGCTACTAAACCTGAGGGGACGCAGCCTATTTCTCCCTGATAATGTTACACTGAACAACAAACCTGTGTTTAAATCAGCAGGAGGAGAGTTAGAAACGTTAGCTGTTAGCAGCTGTTAGCAGCCGTTAGCAGCACAGTCCTGCCTGGATAAATAACGGAGCTACAAACGTTAACGGAGGTGCCACTAAGTTATTATTATGAGGCGTTCAAAGTCTGCTCAGGAAAAATGACTACTGGGTGAAGGTAAATTACAACGTCATCGTGATGTGCTCAAATGTAATCTCGTAAAATTAAGTTTTTGGCGAGAAACTTGAATAAATCCAGTTGTTAGATGTTTTCACATCATTATAAAATAGATATTAAAGAGGGAATTATGACCTGTTTAACTTCATAACAACTTTCCAAGATTTTTTTTAATCAAAGCAAATATTTAAATATTCATAATCATTTGAATTGTGTGTACAGTACAGTACTGTGTACACTACCCTCCCTCTACGCTGGAATTCCAACATTGTAATTTACCGTGTATATGATGTTTATTATGTAAAATATATCAAACATTGAATGACATTAGATCTAGAATGTTATTCCTTCATTTAGCGCAGAGATTTGGCAGATAAAATTTCTGAGTGGCAGACAAAAAAAAAATACTTCTCTGATACAGTGGCAGGAAGTGAAGAGATTTCATTTCAGACTCTGCCTGCCGCGCTAAGAGAGGTACAAACAAGCCTCCAACTAGTTCTACTAACCTGTACCCCCAAGCCCTGTCAATAAGAAATACTGCGTTTATCCAGTAACAGGCGGCCTTCCTGGTTCTTCAACAACTTCTTACAAACCAACACCTTTCCCACATTAACTACTAAATGAATGAAATCAAATGAAAGCTGAACGTGTTTCCTGGACTCTCACTCAGCCCAGCGAGCGGCCACGTCGGTTCTTTGACAAAAAGCCCCGTTGGAAACAGTAACAAAGGCTTCTATTTGACATTTCCCTTCTCATTAGTGCAGATGTGTTAAAGGCAGAAGCAGACTGATATGCATTAGAAGCACCGCGCGCACACACAGCTAATTAAAGCAGGAATACAATACGAGTCTGTGGGGGGAAATCTCTGTCCTGCTTCTTAATTAAAATCTCACAGATGGATTTTGATATCAGCTGGGTGAGGGGGGATACGCACCTGCAAATCTACATACACACACATCCAAACACCTCCAGTAATGTGACTAAAAATAGCCCTGTCCTTTGCTCGCCTAACTTTCCGTCTCCGTTCTCTGTCTCCTGACATTTTGAAGCGAGTCGCCATCTATAGAGGATGTGGGAATTTTCATTACGCCGCGATTAGCTGCCGGGCTTACACTGTGAAATAATATTGACAGCTCTTATTCCCACTGAGCTGAGGACTGACTTCCAGGCGACAAAGCCTGGATATTTAGATAATCCTCCCAGGAAGCCCTCTTTCCTCCCCAATATGAGCTGAGGGTGGCCCTGTGGGAGAGGCCCCACTCCATGCTTCACTTTATTACACCTAATCTCTGGGAAGACGACTGGAGGACACACAAACACATCGATTGGCTCAGAGGGATGCGGGGGAGGAGGAGGAGGAGGAGAAGGAGGGACGAGGGGGGGTGAGTGGCTGATATTCTGTCAGTGTGTGTGGATGGGACTTACATATTCTTGGTCCACTCTCCTGGATAGCATGGCCTCGTTCTTGGCTTCATAGTCGGCCTGGATGTTGTCTCTCCGTCTCATCACAGCCTAAAACGGGTTGCACACAGTTGATCTCGGTGAGTGGAATTCTACAAATGTGCTCAGCAGAAGATAACGTGCGTCAAAGTGTGCAGACTTAAGCCGTGGACCCACATGGAACATCAGCAGCGCGTGGCGGCTGCGTTACCTGTTGTTTTTTATTTTGGCGTCCCTGTTAACAGGTCAGAGCAGCCCCACTGCCCGCGTGAGACGCGTGTGCGTCTCTTCTAGAGAATAGAGGTACCGCCTATTTTTGACGCATGCCGCACGCGTCTCACAGCAACAAAAGACAGTGAAGGTGATCTATTGACTGTATATTAACATCACACAAGCAAGACTTTACTACAGTTTCAATGTCTATCTGTAGAATACGTTACGGAGATGAAAAAAAGTAAGGACTTAGTTTTAAATCAACACTTCCTGCTTTCATTTCAAAATAAAAGCCCTCAAGCATTTTTTTCTATGGACAGAATTCTTTCATTTGTTAACATGAGGCTTTTATTCTGAAATATGAGCAGTCAGTGCTGTGGAACATGCAGTGACTTGGAGAGCTCCATGAATTGATAAAGTATGGGGTTTAAATCAACACCTCCTGCTTTCATTTCGAAATAAAAGCCCTCAAGCGTTTCTTCTGTGAACAGAATTCCTTCATTTGTTAACGCGAGGATTTTATTCTGAAATATGTGCTGGACAGTGTTCTAGAAAATAGAGTGAGTTGGAGAGCTCCAGGAATTAATATAGTACGGAGTTTTAATGTGGATTATTACTATTATTTACAAATTGCCACATGTTTCTTTACCTTTCTCTGTCTAAAATAAATATAAATGATATTTATAATGAAATGAAATGGCCATTAAAAGGCAAACTCTATGTAGAAAGAAAGAACTGACAGCAGCAGCAGAAACGCAGCAGACACACAGCTGAAATGCAGCTGGTGTGAACACCCAACGTGTGTATCACGCAGCCGCCACGCAGCCCCGCGCGCTCCTGATGTTCCATGTGTGTCCACAGTGTTACAGTCCGAGGGAATAAACTCAGGAATGAATAATTAGGTTCTTTTTACATGTTTTTCTGTTTGTGTTCCCACCGCATATAAAGATTTAACAGATAACAGATTAAAAAATGGTGGCTTTGTTGGAGACGTGGTTTAAACAACAACAACACAGTCATCAGTGTTGTTGTTAATGATGCAAACTGAGTCATGCAGAGCTGGAGAGAGAGTGAATACTCTGAATACAACTCTCTCTCTCAGATCACAAACCGGGTTTATCTCACTTAGTTTATCCACACTGGTGGCGCGGCTCCATAATAGTACCGTCTGTCTGTCAGTCTGGCGGTCCACCAGGCAGCAACCTCTAGTTAGAAAAGTGGAGCTTATTTCTTATTTCGGCGTCCATGTTAACAGGTTAGAGCAGCCACACTGCCCGCGTGAGACGCGCGTCTCAGCTGTGTCTCTTCTAGAGAATAGAGGTCTCGCCTATTTTTGACACGTGCCACGCGCTGCTCACAGCAGCAACAGACAGAGAAAGTGATCTATTGACTGTATATTAACATCATACCAGCTACATTACTACAGTTTTGATGTCTATCTGTAGAATATGTTACGGAGATGAAAAAAAAGGAAATACTTATTTTTAAATCAACACTTCCTGCTTTCATTTCAGAATAAAAGCCCTCAAGCATTTTTTCTATGGACAGAATTCCTTCATTTGTTAACACAAGGCTTTTATTCTGAAATATGTGCCGGACAGTATTCTAGAACATGCAGTGACTTGGAGAGCTCCGTGAATGAATATAGTACAGAGTTTTAATTGTGGATTATTACTATTATTTACAAATTACCACACACTTCTTAACCTTTCTCTGTCTAAAATAAATATAAATGAATACATTTATAATGTAATAAAATGTCCATTAAAAGGCAAACTCTATGTAGAAAGAAAGAGCTTACAGTAGCAGCAGCTGCAGCAGCAGAAACGCAGCTGACATGCAGCTAACACGCAGCTGGTGGAAACACCCGCCGCGTGAATCACGCAGCCATTGATCAGGGCTCCATGATGATGGCTTTTTTATTATTATTTATTTATTTATTTGATTAAAGGAGCTGGAGCGGTGTGGTCTGGGCTCACCTTCAGGGTCTCGGCACAGAGGACGTACTCGTGCAGAGCGGGGACGAGGACGTCGGACAGATGGTGGATCTGCTCTTCTGTTTCTTTACTACAGCGCTCCACACAGCCGGCCACGCCCTTCAGTGGCTCCGCCAGCTCCTCCTCTGACCCCGCCCACTGGGTGTAGGTGGGGCTGTACTGCTTCAGCTCATCCAGGTACTCTGGAAGACACACAGGACACATCTGAATCAGCATCCTCATCCGTTATCCTGCAAGTTCAGAGGGGCCTGAGGCCTGAGAGAGGAGTTCTCAATATGGGGAAGGCAAGCCGGCGGCTAACAGCTAACAGTGCTAACAGCTAACAGTGCTAACAGCGCTAACAGTGCAAAAAACAGCGAAAATGCTGACAAATATTATGGGCCGAAAAAGCGACAAATCAAAAGAAAAAAAATTATATTTTCTTTCGCACCGTGCATAAAGGCATCAACCAATCTCGTACAGAACAGGTTGCGGTATATTTAATAAACACGTAGGCTCCATAGTCCGAACAAAGACGGCACACTTTATTACTCTTTTCAACCTTGATCCGCTCCTTCTTACCTTCCACAATAAAAGAAATGTGTATATCGGTAAGTGTCAGATTTGATTTGACATTGTTTTCTTTAATTTTATGGTACAAATGCTTCAACTCTCCATTGTTATTACTTTTATGTCTTGACAACATTTGACCTTGCTTAGTTCCAACGCAGTAAGTCTTTACAGAGCAGAAATCTTGTAAATGAACCCGTCAGTGTGCCTGCTGGAGTACCTCTTTGCTCCTTGATGATCCTCAGGGTCACTTTGTCCACGGAGCTCATCTTGTTGCTGAAGTCCTCTACGTACTCCTGCATCAGAACGAACTCCTCCGGCCGGCTCTTCAAGCCTCGTACCGAGTTGGCCACTGCCCTCACCGTCTCCCCCATCCTGCTCAGGAAGCCTGGACCCTGTTTCTTGTAAGACAACAACTCCTGCCGGGGGGGGTCACACACACCGGGGGGCTTTAATTAAGATGTGCATCGATGTTGATCCAGCTCCTTAATGTTCACGCTGGTCTAAATGCATTATATACAACTTGATTTTTAGAGACCATAAATAAAAACATTATGAGCAATAAAAGAACAGTGCAACATTTTGGAAAATACACTTATTTTCTTTCTGAGAGTGAGATGAGAAGATGGATATCATCGTGTTCAGTTCGGTAGCGTCTAGGGATGTCCATAATTAACCGTTTAACTGTTACCCGACATTAAGCATTTTAACCGATTAACGCTATTGGAAATATTAATAATTAACTAAAAAGCTGAGCGGCTCAGAGGAGCAACTCGTCTCTTTAAGGAGAAAAGCTGGTCCACCTTAACAGCCCACCTCAAGAGGCAGAGCCGGAGTTGCAGGATACAGGAAGTCGGCTCCGGTCTCTGGCTCGCTTGGTCGGAGTGGAGGAGTTGTAGTTTCGTAGTATTTATTCACCAACAAATAAACTGTCCACACACTGCTACACCTACGTTCACAGCTAGAACGCCACCAACAACCTCACACTCACCGCCAACACACACACACGGTCTGTTGGCAACTCGCTAAAGTTACGCAGACTACGTGTGCGGCGGCGAGCACGAAGCAATGCTAGAGCTGCTAACGTAGCACAAATACACACACTGTTCGTTGGATACTCGCTAAAGTTCCGCCGGGCAGACAGACAGCTGACAACCTGCTAAACTAAACTAAATGTGCGGTGGAGACTTTTACTGGGAAAGTGGCTGCATGTCCGCGACACTACACGCAGCATCGTAGCTGTTAAGTTAACGCTCCCAGACGGTGAACTGGAGACTCCCGTCAACCAATATCTGTTGTGCTCCTGCAGCTGGTACACCACTGCATGCGAGGCAAACTCTTGTCGGTTAACGGTTAATAAATAATCGGTTAACGGGGGTCAGTTATCGGTTGAGAACATTTTTCAAAATGAGCATCCCTAGTAGCGTACACACTTGGACATGGTTAGCAGAGCTTAGCATAAGGACTGGAAGCAGGGGGAAACAGCTAGCCTGGCTCTGCCCAAAGTAAAAAAAATAGTCCTCACTACCAACACCTCTGAAGCTCACTGACTAGCACGTTTTAATCTCATTTGTTTAGACTGTACACAATCAGACATGTAGAAAGCACAGTTTGTGGATTCAGGGGCTGAACAAGCTGGAACTATTTCTTGGAAAACATTTTCTGTGATATAAAGGATGCTTAATTATGTGGTGATGTTGTGTGTGGTGTGGAGCTACTTGGAACCTGTGTCTGATATAGACATACTACTTTCTCAGTATTACCAACTTCTTGATCCATGGGAAATAGTGTGTGTGTGTGTGAGAGAGAGAGAGAGAGAGAGAGAGAGAGAGAGAGAGAGAGAGAGAGAGAGAGAGAGAGAGAGATAGAAAGAGACCTGTGCAGTGAGGAAGACTTTGAAGTGCTGGCTGTAAGACAGTATGGGATGCTCGGAGATCTTGTCGAGGAAGCGGTCCAGAGCTTTCCTCCTGGTCTCGATGAAATCGTCATTGAAGCGTTCCACCATGCCTTTCATCACAAACTTCTCCGGCAGCGGCTGAGGACAAAGCGACATTCAGAGTCAGGCCTTGTATGTGTGCAACCTAGTATACTGTATCTAGCACACATAAAAACAGAACAGTATCCACAAACAGAAAAGCATCCTTGCGAGGGAGCATTTTTGCTCTATGTGCTAGGGATGCTAATAATTAACAGTTTAACCGTTTTTTTACCGATTAATGCCATCGGTTTAACGGTTATAATATTAAAAATTAAATAAAAAGCTGAACAAAACTCTGAGGAGCGGCTTGTCACTTAAAGGAGAATAGCTGGTCCACCTTAACAGCCCACCTTAAGGGAGTCTGAGCTGGTGTTGCAGGATACGGGAGCTTGGCTCGGGTCTTGAGGAGTTGTACCATTCATTCACCGACAAATAAATTGTATATACACTGTACTGCTACGTTCCACAACCCGGCACTCAACGCCGCCACACACACACACACGCGGTCTATTGCATGTTACGCCGCGCTGACAGACCGTATGTGAGTGGCAAAAGCGAGCACAAATGCTACAGTTGTGAATATAGCACAAACATGCACGGTGTGTAGCCAGGCAGCTCGCAGCTAAACTAAATGATGCGGTGGAGACTTACTGGGAAAGTGGCTGCAGCGTTGTGGCTGCTACAGTAACTCTTCCGGTCGGTGAACTGGAGACTCAGTTGTCTGTGGTGCTCATACACTGCAGCTGGTGATAAATGATGGATTTAACCTGTTTGTGCATCGGCTTATCGCTGCAGCTGGGCGGCTTGTTAGGCAATAAAAATAGCACCGCTGGATGCGACGCACTAATCTGGTCAGTTAACGTTAATAATCGGTTAACGAGGGTCGATTATCGGTTAGAAAAAAAATTCTAAATTAGCATCTCTATTGTGTGCACAAAGCGTTCCCACGAGCATGGGGCTGTGATGAGCGTGAGCTTGACCCCCCCTACAAATCGAAAACTGCTCAACACTCGCTTGCTCGTCAAGTTGACTTCTGAGATTTTGGAGGCGGGAATGGAATAGACGGTGGCTGATCTGGTCTCCGCTCCTTTGATTGGTCACTTTCAACACCAACCATCTCTGGCCTGATCTACAGTATGTCTCTCTGGTGATACACACCGTTGTTAAAAAGGTTTCAATCATGAAAAGGAAATGTTTGTTTTCGGAGGTGCCTGCTTTTGAAAGCAAATTTATTGATTTATTTAATTGATTTATTTTATTATTTATTCATTCATTCATTCATTCATTCATTAAAATGTATATGCTGGTGTGTGAATATATATGTTTATGCAAGTGTGTGGATATATATGCAGCTATTTATTTATTGAAATGTATTGACTCATTTATATATTTATTACATATTCGTATATTTATTGCCTCATTTATGTATTCTACAGGCATATTTATTTATTTGTTTATGTTTATTATTTATTTAATATTGAAAGAAATAGCATTCCATACAAAATAATGTAAAACTGGTCTGAAGACAAGATGAACATAAATTGGTTTAAAAAAATTAATTCAAAAATGAATTATCACTGCAAAAATTCAGAGGTTTTCCATATCTGTTCAGAGCACATTATCTCTGCACATGTATGTGTATGTATATGAATATGTCAAATTGAAGTAAGTTTCAGGCCTCTACAAGTTGATTTTCATACTGTATGAAAATTAATGAAAAGTCAAAGGACTCCTGGATGGAAAGAAAAATACCGTCAACAACCTAAAACTCCGCTGGGTGCTTTGGAAAATGGCTGGCAGTGATGTTAAGTATGTGTGACTTGTGGTAAATGAGCTGAAACATCAGAAAATTCTGGTTTGGTCCCAGTGGACTGCAGCAGCCCCCAGATGTGTTAAACAGCTGGTGTGGTGTGCTGATGATACGTACGTGGACAATGAGTGTCGGGTGGTTTTCTTCCAGTTTGCTTCGGAGCCACAAGAAGTCCTGGTAGCGCCGGCGTACCTCGTACTCACTGGAGTCAAACTCGCCACGCGTGGTCTAGTGAGAGAGAGAGAGGTTACAAATCAGTACCCAATCAGCATGAAGCTTTATCCCTGACCTACCTGGTAGTGGCCAGACCATGCACACACCTGAGTCCATGTTTATCAAGCATCCCAGAATCTCTCTTATTGTACTGGAAACTAAACTACTGTCGGACTAAAACACTCTGACGTCAGAGTAAGACTGAGGCCCATTCCCTATATCCCCCCTAAACCCTAAACCCTTAACCGCTGAATCACTTTTTAGAAAAAAATTGTATTACTGATGCATTTGATCTATACCTTGGATTATGAGAAATACTGTATTTATTAGCCAACTTTGATAGCATTTAGCAGCGGACTTGATAGCATTTAGCAGCGGACTTGTTAGCATTTAGCAGTGCACTTGATAGCATTTAGCAGCGGACTTGTTAGCATTTAGCAGCGCACTTGATAGCATTTAGCAGCACACTTGTTAGCATTTAGCAGCGCACTTGATAGCATTTAATAGCGCACTTGATAGCATTTAATAGCGCACTTGATAGCATTTAGCAGCGCACTTGATAGCATTTAGCAGCGCACTTGATAGCATTTAGCAGCGCACTTGATAGCATTTAGCAGCGCACTTGATAGCATTTAGCAATGCACTTGATAGCATTTAATAGTGCAGTTGATAGCATTTAGCAGTGCACTTGATAGCATTTAGCAGTGCACTTGATAGCATTTAATAGCGCACTTGATAGCATTTAATAGCGCACTTGATAGCATTTAGCAGTGCACTTGATAGCATTTAGCAGTGCACTTGATAGCATTTAGCAGCGCACTTGATAGCATTTAGCAGTGCACTTGATAGCATTTAATAGCGCACTTGATAGCATTTAGCAGCGTGCTTATTGTTTACAAATTGTTATGTTGTTACTTAATATTACTAAAGTTAAAGTACAAAAGTATTAGCATCAAATATACATAAAATTACCAAAAGAAAAATGAATGATTATTCAGAATAATATATGTTATATTATTGTATTCTAATTATTGATGCATTAATGTGTTCATCATTATAATGTAGCAGCTGATGAAGGTGGAGCTCATTTGAATTACTTTATATACTGCTGGGTAGTTTCATCTCTAATAATACATCATTTATTAGTTGATTATATTTTGTATTAATAATCTGAATCTGCTAAGTAACTAAAGTTATTGAATGTATCAAGCTTAGTTGTTTAAAAGAGAAAAAAAGAGAGGGAAAAAGACGCATCAGCAGATACTCAAGGTTGTGGTATCGGACATGAAGAAGTGGTATCGAGCAATCCTTATCAAAGATGCATTACTCTGAGAATGTTTAGCCAGTTAGCACTGAACTCTGAGACACTTCCAAAAATGAGGTCTTTTCAGCATGCTGCATGCATACAGATGTGTGCATAAGACCTCCTCACCTTGGTCATGACTCTGTACATGATGAAGGTTTCGATGGCAGTGACATGGCTCTCTGGGTGATCAACGGTGGTGAAGATGTCTTTGGTGTCGGCATCTTGCAGCTCCTCCTCCTCCTCCAGTCTGTACTGGTTGACCATGGAGCTGGGGGAGTTGGGCATGGGACTTCCATCTGCCAGCGATGTGTTCTGGACCAATGAGAGGATGTCACTGTTAGCCCACAGTAATAATGTTTACGGCAAACAAGTTCTACAAGTTCTTTCACTTTTCATTTGAAAAACAGAGTGCAACACCATGAATGTCTTTGAAGGGAGTTTTAGTTTATTTTAGTTTACTGGACAAAATTCCAAATACAGCAGTAAAAAAATACAAGCGTATGAGACAGTGGACCTCATGCAGCAACATTTTCTAACAGAAATTTCTCTTAATCTTCTGTTAAGAGCAAAAAAAATAAGTGAAGTCAACTCCAGATGCGTTCTCAAACACCCACATCTGCTCTCTCCCAGGTGTGATGGATGATGAATCACTTGATCAGAAATTGGAGGCGTGTGGCCGATTGTTCATTATTAGCATAGGTAACGTCCCTTTAACACTATATAAGAGAATGCATTAGCATTAGTAATGTCCCTTTAACACTATATAAGAGAATGCATTAGCATTGGCAACGTCCCTTTAACACTATATAAGAGAATGTACTAGCATAGGTAACGTCCCTTTAACACTATATAAGAGAATGTATTAGCATAGGTAACGTCCCTTTAACACTATGTAAGAGAATGATAGAGCATAGGTAACGCCACCACCAGACAATCAAGTAATCCTGCAACAGAGATGATCATAAATCAAGGTTTTCACTAAATATGTTCATCATGTATTCATGTCTTGAACAGATTATTGAAAGCCAGTGTAGCACTTGAAAAAGCTGTTGAATCAGGCTGTTGTCATTCAGTGTTCGTTCTTGTAGCTATGAAAAGTGATGCACTGTTATTCATTTATAAACAACGTAATCATGAGTCAGGACGTGGGGGCCGGAGGAACTCAGGTCACGTAGTGTAAAGAGCGACAAAGTCCACGTAGGGAACGAGGTCAGGCAGGATGCTGTTTGTGTCCCTTGTGAAACTAAGTCAATGTTGACTTATTTTACTTTCGTTTTGTAATGTACTTATTTTACGTAACAAACATACTTATTTGAACCTATCTAAGTAGTTTTGTTGCTTAAAAAGGTTCTGCACTGCAGGTGACTGCTCAGGTTCACCGATCGCTCGTGTTGCTGGACACATGCCTCTCTATTCAAATGGGAATATACTGTATACACATTTACACGCAGGTGAATTGGAGGTAGGTGGAATAGAGGGGGACAATGAGACCCCCCCCCCACACACACAAACACAAACTTTCAGGTGTATATAATTGGTAGGGTCACCTTCTAAGGAGCATATATAATATTGTCATTAGAAGAGGGACTGCTGGGATTTCCAGCAAGTTTTCAACAGTAATTCACCCAGTTTATCTTTGACTACTAACTGTGGGAGCCATCTGGGCCCTGTGGGCGCATTTTTAAATTCCCAAACCTATCCAGATGGTGTCTGATTGAGGATAAATATGCTCAGTAAAAAATTGGACTGGATTAATCCCCAATTAGTCCGTCCCCTCTGACACAGACTGTACTGTACAAGTAGCAGTAAAGAGTGAAACTGTTGACGTTCTCAACAACAACACCAGAGGTCAAAGGTCAGCAGTGACAGCACTAACTTTATCATAACTTTGATCATGTATTTTTTATGAAGATGGAGAACTTCTCCAGCGGTTGATTTGGACCCATGTTACTGGAACCCCTTTGGGGCCATCTACAGGATTTTAACAAAGGCTAGGAGGCCAGATACTGGCTTACTGATACCAATACCCGATTGTACACAGACAGTGACATCTAATAGAGAGTGACACCAGAACTTCCAGGTTCTGTTCCAGACGTTTTTAGACAGCAGATAATAGAGCTCAACGGTGAGGTACCGGCAGTGAAAATCACGTTCATGTTCTGTATCAGGGATTAGGATTATAACCCGTAATGTTGGAACCATCCGAGGTAAAAGTGACACCAAGATGTCTGCAATGCTGTGTGGAGAAGTAATGGAGAAGTATTATACTATACAAACAATCTTAAAGTGTAACAGCGATGTCTCTGATTGGTGGAGCTCGTCGATAACATGGAAATGTTGACCTCAACCACGAACGACTAGTGAGGCTCCTGCACGCTCATACGTGTTGCTCCGTGGTCTGCTCCCCGATTTCAAACCAGACCAACACGGTGGCTCGTTTGGAAACTTTCTCTATGTTACAGAAACAGGAGCAGCAGTAGTCCAGCCCGTAAGGTCGTGGCACGGGAACCGGAGGTCGCCAGATCAAGTCCCGGACGGACCGGATACGGAGTGTGGACTGGAAGCTGGAGAGGTGCCAGTTCACCTCCTGGGCAATGCCAAGGTGCTCTTTGAGCAAGGCACCAAACCCCTAACTGCTCGGGGCGCTGTGCTATGGCGACCCATCATTCTGACATCTCTCCACATTTGATGCATGTGTTTGTACATCATGAAAAATGTAGGCACGTGCAAGCAAAATTACTATTAGATAATCACTCGTCTATCATTTTTCAAAAATGAAAAATGTTTTAGACATGACGACAGTCAACAATCAAATGACTATTCGTGACTCCATTGACAAAAACACTACATATAAGTTTCACTTTTAGTTCAGTTCTGTCAGAAAATATTCTGAATACAGCATACACATAAACTACACATAAACTGATATTGAATTTTTTAGGTGAGCCTTTCTTTAAAGTGTCTAAAATCCGTTTTGCAGCTGACCCCCGTCCACACATTGCTTTGCTCCCGTGCTGGTACTCCTGTCTGTTTCTCCAGACTCCATGTACTGTAGGTAATACACTGACTAAGGAGAAGTACCTCATACAACCCCACTGAGAAAACATCCAAACTATTCCTTTAAGTAGTCTCTTAAATAAGCACTGCATCTTGTACGCGCTGTATGCTTCATGTTAAGAAAAAGATGCCTCAAAGGTCCCATATCGTGCTCATTTTCAGGATCATACTTGTATTTTGTGTTTCTACTAGAACATGTTTACATGCTGTAATGTTCAAAAAACCCTTTATTTTCCTCATAGTGTCTGCCTGAATATGCCTGTATTTA
Source organism: Sebastiscus tertius (assembly GCA_916701665.1). Classification (NCBI taxonomy): domain Eukaryota; kingdom Metazoa; phylum Chordata; class Actinopteri; order Perciformes; family Sebastidae; genus Sebastiscus; species Sebastiscus tertius. Next base: position 1,686 of record CAKAOH010036703.1, on the reverse strand, counting down.
CCCTCTGTCTGAAACGCTCCGTTTTAGCTCAATTTGACGGAATTGCAACAGAATTGCGTTGCTAGGCAACAGCTTGGGTCCATGTGTACTTCCTGTCAGCTGATGACATTAACATACACTGCAACCAGGAATAAACTGGGTCACATTTAGAATGTTTACGTTTCAAACTGTGAAATGGTGTAAATATTGTATTTTTGTGACATCACAAATGGACAGAAATCCTAACAGCTTGTTTCAAATGCAGAGTTTCTGAATACGGGCTGTGTGTAGTTCCCTGTGGATTGAGTGTTTCGATACTTTCACAGTATTTATACAGGACTTAAACCTGCTTTATAATAAAAAAACATGAAAATCTCACTTTTTTTATAATATGGGACCTTTAATGTTGGCTTATTTGAATTACTGTGCCCTTAAAAAAGCATTTAGCTCAAAGCACCACTAAGCCTCAGTACAATCTCTGTGGACACACACATTGTTTTTTGTATGCAAGCCTGCACAAAGCACTGTCTTGACAGATCAGCAGGATACGCCATTGTCCTCCTACCAAGCATCAATGCTTGTCAGCTCTCCAGAAAAAGCAGCACTTTTAGCAAGTTAGCCTCCAGGATTGTCTCATCCTGGCTGCCGTACCCTGACCACTTCTAATGCATGACACATGTTCGTCACACGATTACAAAACTGACAATGTCACTTATGGGGAATATCGCCAGAAAGACTGAGAATATGACGCAACACTACAGGCTACCAACGGTTAATAGCATGGTAGGATACTGTACATGATATCTAATGGTGCCATCAGTGGGACTCATTTGTTACCAGAGGCCTTTTCACAGTGGACTTGTTGTCACATTCAAATGATCCAATTCATGCAAACAGCAGTGAACCATAAGTGTGCTGCCTGCAGGTCTGTTTCCTGTAAAAACAGCTGAGAAGCTGCTGAGGTCAGCAGCCCCGCCCCCCCGCACTGCTCCACACTACACACACACACAAAAAGAGGACAATCATGATGACTTCTCTCTCCCAGATAGTCTGCTTATCATCTGACCATCATCTGACTACACATATGCAGCAGGGAGCTCTCACTCTGTCTCTGTTTACAGGAACCACAAACACAGCTCAGTTGGTGTGTTCATGAAAACACGGCAGCACACAGTCTATCTTTACCTTCTGCTGGAAACAACTAAGGGTTATTTAACCCGAGTTATATGCAAAGAGTAACCCCAATTTGCATCAAAGACATCTGTGTTTGTGGTGAACTGGTTGTCATGGGTTCTACCTGTGTTTCCAGGTACCAGATGACACAAATGTCATCATAAAGACGTGGCCGGAGACCGGAGCTGTATGTCACATTTCAAAACATGTTAGACTGACCTGAGCCAAATGTAACCACAGACCAAAAAAACCCACTGTAATTCAGATCAGTGGTTCAGGAGAAAAACAGCTTTGGATCAGGTCAGTAGCAGCTCGGTTGTTATAGTAACAGTGTTAATATGTTTCAGTGGAGGTGAAGCCTTACAGCTGCATTTGACCTGCGTTTTCCAGACTGTAGATGGACGACACATCCACCGTGCTATATCTATATCTATAGATATAGATATATATATATATCTATATCTATAGATATATAGATATAGATATAGATATATATATATATAGATATAGATATATATAGATGGACGACACATC